>LPNX010704503.1:0-27632 GCA_001517045.1 Pseudotsuga menziesii
CAAAATAGCCTTGGATCGACAATTGAAATCTGCAGTAAAAGGATGATCTGAAATTCTGATTCCATAGTCACAAAAACAATGATTCCACCAGCCAAATAGGCTCAGATCAACTACAGAATTAGCCTCATATCAACTACAGAATTAGGTAAGGGAGGTTCACACTTTCTCTAATCCCATGTTGAGATTCAGTGAAGAGAGAAAGGATCAAATGGGACCAATCAGCAAACCCTAATTCTGCATTAAAGCAAAGATAAGCCAACACAAGTGTGCTGGAGAAACATAAACCAAGAGCAAGAGCACTAGGAAGAAAAATTACCCATGAACAATAGAGTGCAACACTTTATGGTGATAGTAGGTTAAGTCACTTGTATAAAATATGTAAACCAATGATCACAAGATATGTGAAATTACAAATGAGAGTTGTGTATATATATATTGTATACACATATGCAGACAATGAGTTAATACTGCATGCTTCTTGATATTTAACTAGGAATTAGCATTAATGCTAAAGAGATACATAGATTTTTTGGAGAACAGATGAGCAATACACTTTTTAATGATAAATGAAGTTAGGTTTTATTCCATTTTTTTTCAAAATTTTGAAATAGACCATTGAGGCGAAGTTATATAGTGAAGATTCCATTAAGCAGGTAATATTATAACTTTGCACAATTTTCTTATGTAAAAAGAGACTCTCAGAAATAAATGGAGTTATCCACTTTTGATTATGAAATAATGCAGAAATACAATTGACAAATTGGGTGTGTACATGAGGAATGCACTGAAGGAGAGAAAATTTCGACGGCCACATAAAAGAAGAAAATATAAAATCTTGCATTTTTTTTTCATCTAAATAAAATCTCGCTGCTCTCTTCATCTTTTATTTTAACAATGCGGCGCCTGTGAGAATGCCGAGTCCACAGCAACACAGGAAGAGCTTTGTGGTGATGTGATTCTCTCTGTTGGGCAGCTTTCTGTACGATAAATACAGAGGCAGGAGTAGCAGAGGCCAGCCCGCAGTCTCCAGCCAAGCAGAGAGCCATCGTTTGGATCCGCCGTGCAGAAAATAAAATCTTGTGACCAAAGGCCCTGCGGTTGGGCTGAGCTTATCCAGAATGAAAACAAATTACAGAGTTTCATAAATGCTCAGTTTTTAAAAACATGAAAATCTTCAACGCAAATCTTCAACGCAATATCTTGGTATCGTAAATTCTAGAAATGACCAAGAAATAGGGATAGAGGACGGGTTTGGTAGATGATTAATGGAGGACGCGGCGGGGTGGCAGCAGGACGACGGCAGGGTCGCAGCAGGACGAAGGTGGCGGTGGCGTGGCGGTGGCGAGACGGAGGCCGACGAGGCTGCCGGATTATTGAAAAATTCTGTCAATGCAGGAAGTTGACCGGCCGTGGGGCCCAGGGCAGCTGGCTTATCCAGCATGAACGTACATGCTGGTTAAGCTCAGCCGTGAGGCAGGACGTTTTCGTTCCCCCACTTTTGTGCCCTATTATCACGAGCTTTTCTTCGCAAGTCAAGAGTTTGAATCTTGTCGGGGACAGTGGTAGCAGGGCTACCAGTGACGAAGAGAGTTGTACCAGAAATAGTGAAGAATCTATTACTCCCAAGGTGAAAGAGTGTCGTATACCGGAGCTATTGACATGCCCTCCAGCGCTGAGAAAGAGGAGAGTCACTTCTCGCCATCGTCCCATGTCGTCCAAGGGGTATTTCAGCAGTCTTGAGTTAGATTTGTTGTTCGCCCCCCTCATAAAGGTTCAGTCAATGTATAAATAGCAATGAGACGATACTCGTCTTTGCTCTATACTTCAAACACATCACTGACTATAATCATAAGCTTCTTGTATCATCAATCTCACTGTATTGTTATTGTTGTGCTTCAAATTTTCAAGAATATATGTTCTGAAGATGTGACAACAATATTTAATGGAAATTGTCTCTATTTTATAGTTTTCAATCTCTTATTGTTTCTACAAGCAGCGCACTGTTGTGATATTCACTCTCTTTCGACGAAGGAATTTAAACTGTTAAAATGGAAGTTATCGTAACTTTAATTTCATAGCTCTTTTAGATTGTGTGCAACAGATTTAAGAGCATTGACGAGGGTTTCTTTCCTCCAAATTTACCATAAACATTAAGAAGTTGATTACCGAACCGATGAACCGATCGGACGGCCAGCCGCGCGTGACCGGTCACGTCCGACGCGGCCGACCGTCCGATCGACGGGCAAATAGGTCCAGCCTAAACGATAAGTGTCTCGTCTCTTTTGAAGGTCCCTTCTGTGAACCCTAAGTCGGGAAGCTTCAGGATCAAGCATAAAGTTTGATGTTACGTATTAGACACTTACTCGGGAAGATTCAGGATCAAGCATAAAGTTTGATGATACGTATTAGACACTTACTTTTCGTTTGGTCCTGGATGGAAATTAAAGATTACAGTAGCCGCCCATGATGAATCCAACGTCCAAAACCGGAATAAAGTCAATATTGATGTCTAAGTCCATGAGAATGACGATTATAGTGGAGGACTGTGTTTTGATGAGTGTCTCTATGTTCATTAAAGAGCTCATTTAATCTAAATAAAATGTGCAAAGTCTTCCATAATGGTAAAGAGAACTTCATCGTCGTCCCACTTTCACAAAGAACTTCGACAACAACCATATTTGTACATAATGACTTTTGTAAAAATTTAAATTGAAGCCTGCAACGCAATCCAATCTAATTTTGTTTTACGTTTGATCATTTTATTGGTGAAGGTCGTTGGGTTTTAAGGGCGTTTTATTTTCATTATTTATGTAATTTTATTATGTCCATTTTACTTATCTAAAAGTTATGATGTGAAAATTACATGGGCTTGCCCACGGCTTTAGTTTATAATTACGTTGGGATTACACACCATTGTAATTAAGTATAAATAATTCGAAGTGGAATTTTTGGGTGTGTGCCAAGATATGAATTATTTATCCCCAAGATGTATATTTATTACTTTAAAAACTTTCTCGTACATGTGCACGGGGCACAGATTGCAATCAACGTTTTCCAATATTTTGTAGATGATGGAATGTATGTTGTCTCCTGTAAATCCTAAGAGTGATTTAGTAAAAATGTGAAAGACTGCATTCTTAGAATGATCATCTTATATCTCCACATAAGTGACATTCAAATTGGTCAAATAATTTAATCCATAATAAATATTTGATGAGGGTAACCGGCATAATTTATCCATGCCATTCACCATATGTTTCATAGTTCATGTATTATAATCATTGTAGAGTACATAATATAAGATGATGTGATAAGGAAAGGCCGAGTGAGCATAAGCGAGCATTGGCCTTTTCGAAAAACTACTATCATGATGGAAAATGCATATGAATAACCAAAATGTTTTATTCTACAATGTTTGTGTCATGTCCCAAATTTTCCATTGGGTCACAATGGCCTAATCACATTTTCCATATTCATGAGAGTTTGTCAAATTGATGCTAAGGGTCAAATAATTGCCAAGGAGGAAAATTACTAGTTTCCTAGGTTGGGGGTGGAAGCTTTGGGATATGGAATAAGGGGGGAAATAAATGATGTTTGAACATTAGAATGGAATAAATATTTAATAAAGGAGCTAAATAAATAAATACAAGGTAAAATCAAAGTGGCAATTGATCATGAAGACACATGGAGAATGTGGGACCCACACAAGCTAGAAATTTGGTACCAAATGGAAACCTCCTCTTGCAATTTCGAATCCATGGGAAGCCTAAAGGTTCTTGGATGAGTTATAAGGTTAATACATTTGTCCATATGCATCATAGATCTAATTTGGGAAGAAATGTAACTTACATGGGAAAGGAAGAGTCATTTTGGAGCTAGTAAGACACTTGGACTAGATTCCCTAGCTCTATGACAACAATGATGAAGATGTTATGACACATATGACACAAATCATATATGAAGAATAGCATCTGACATATCTGACATGTCAGGTCGAAATAGAGCATCCAAGATATCTCTCATGTGAGTTGGAGAATCCCAATGGGTTCCTACTCAAATTGGGGGAAGATGGAAGGCTAGGAAAGGGAGGACACATGGAAAATATTGAGCCCACACCCAAATTTGAATTGGATTGAGTTTGTGGATGGGCTGGGATACTTAGAAGGATAAATATGTTTATAAAATACAGGAATAAGCCAATATAATTTCTTTTGATCATTTGAGACATTGTCATTTGTGAATTGTGAGAGCTAGTGGATGACTAGTTTTCTTGCCTTAGCCAATTTCGAGGGTGAAAGATTCACATCCAAGTTGGTGTTTGGACATGCAAATCAGGTATTTCATGGAGATTTGATGGAGTCTTATTTGCAAGTGTAAGCTATAGGGAATCATGTGGATTCTTCTATTGCAGCACTTTCTCTCAACCATTTCCAGTTTTTATGGCATATTCGTGCTCATCAAGGGATTGTGCTTTAGGTGAGCTATTGATATCTTTGGGAAAGATTATAATGCTCCATTATTTTATGTTGTGATTTAAATGCTATGTATTTCAAGTTTATAATACTGTCCGGTCGAAATGCCAAAATATTTCATGTAAAAATGTTAAACAATGAAGAAACAGTGCCATTTTCCCACTATCTTGTTGTGCGCCATTGTAATGCTAATGATTTCGAATTGGGAGAAGCTTTTCATTGTCCATTAATGATTGTAATAAGATAAATATGATATTTTATTCATTCTCAGAAAGTACCAGGTCGAAATATCAAATGGTTGTATCGAAAGTGATTATTAATGAGAAAACAATGACCATTTCCCCACTACATTGATGTATTATATGATAATGTTGATTATTTAGAATGGGGGAATGTATATATGATAAATGTATGATGAATGTACTGCAATTAATGTTCATTACAAGTTTCATGTTCAGTACTTAAGCATCGGAAGCCATTTTACTCATTTTAATTGCATTGGAAGAAGATTTGGTGCCTTTTCCCCAAGGGTCGAAATTGTGATTTGGGAGTTGTTTGGGAGAGAGTAATAAGAGCATGTATAATATGAACCATGATGCATATGAGATATTAAAAATGTCCCCCACTCATTCCCTGCCTCTATTCATCAATTGGAGTGACTTTGGGATCATTTGAGAAGCCATTTTCGGCAATTACCCAGGGGGGATTGGAGCCCAATTTGCTAGTAAAGACTCCTACTTTGAACAGAACATTAAACAAGTTTGCAGAAGTAATTGGGGGGTCATAAAACATACCTGAATATCATATTTAAGTTCTAATATCATTCATGTACATTCTGAGAAAATTTGGGAGCATTTGGGTCAATTTGGAGGTCTAGACATCATAACTAGTTAAGGTCGAAATTGGGGAAAAAGTGGAAAAATTGGTCATTTAATAAAATTTAAAAAAGGTACATTACAGTTTGCACCATAAGATCATGAGATCGTTCATCTCTTTTTTAAATATAATGTGCAATAAGGACCAACGTTGTTATATGAAACTACAACCATCATTACATGCAAATATTTAGTTACACTTAATAGTCAATTACAAGATAGAGATTCAATGATCATGTACATGCCTTTTCTTATTGCTTCTTGTCAACTTTTGCTTATCGGATTAGGACATGGTTATATGATGTCCGATGTAACTTTTCTATATTATATCTTGTGTAACTCAGTTTGACTTTCTCTTAAATGTTCACGTCCTCTTGTGCATTAATGTTTGAGTTTACATGTCTTTTTCGACATGGATTATAAATGACTATGTACATAGTGTACATTTTAGGATAGTTTAGTGTGATCATTTTGAAAAAAATTAATTGATGCATTTATGTGGATGTGGCTTTTAGCTTAGGGACATAGTGGACAATTAAAAGTTGACGATATAGTAATGGTCACAAATTTAATTGTCATTGATTGTATAAGTTAATATTGTAGCAAATAGACCATATTTTCAATCATAAATTTGATACGAGTTCAATATATTTTTTAGGCATGAGCAAAGTTATACCATTATTTGAGGCCTATGCATGATGGAACAATGGTTGTAGGGTTTTTTTCCCAATTTTAAATCACACTGGATCATCAAAAAAATGATTGGAGTTATGGATCAATGGGAACCCTAACCTTTTGTATCATTGGAATTCAACAACCAAAGGGAAGTTTGATATGAGATTAGACGACTTTGATTATGTCTTATTAGGTGTTAATGAGTTGATTATATGGCCTTTATCAACTATGAACATGGTGTACATTTATGGAAGTTGATGATGTAAATGGTTACAAAGTTAGTGGCCATTGATTGTAAAGAAGATTATCTCTTAGTGAACGTCAATGAATTGATATAGGGTTTGTGCATGTAATTTTCCTATTTGTAGGATGACACTTATGAAGGAAGAGTTTATGTTTGATATTTTAGTTCATCATTTTCAGTCATAGGTTGGTGAGTGAGTTGTCAATGGTGAAAGAAGCAAGAGTTTGTTCACTATTAGTAGAGTAATATAGGTTTCTATGTACTTTGATTTTTCATAGATAACTAAGTAACATTTATAATAGATTTAAAACAATTACTAATATTTACTAGCTTACCATTAGTTACATCAAACCCGATCCAATAATTACCAATTGAACAATTTCCTTTTCTTAATTTTATGAGGTCTTTACGAATCAGATGGAGGCTACTTATTTGGTCCTCTGGTGCAGAAGTAGCACATGACTTATGTTTCTTCTGTTGAATATGGTTACCATTGATGTCAAAGGAGTTCAGTAATGACAAAGGAATAACAAAACATTGTTGATTAAATTAACATTTTCATCAACATAAGAGCATAAGGCAACATTGATGAAATAGTCCAAAGAGATTTGCGAAAGCCAAAATAACACAGTTGGCCAAGCGGATTCGGAAGAATTATAACGCTAAGTTTCTATGAAGTGAATATCTAGATGGCCCAGATCATAAGAGAGAGAAATATCAATGGTCTATAATAGTTTCTGCAATGCCAAGGTGCGATCTGTTGGGATTATAATCCTCCCTTGTCCAAATTGGTCAATTATTCCTAAAATAGGAGTCTTTTCAGTCATTATTGAGTCACTAGTTCCATTGGGTCCACATGTCATAATTGGGCCACATGTACCAGTTACTAGAGTGTGGGGAACACTAGCTAAGGCTAACTTCCACTGACTGCACTTGCATGCATTAGTTTAGGTGCGTCCTAGACCAATCCCTACAATTTAGGAGCCACTGGGAGTGTCGGCACCAACCTCCTTCAGTTAAGTTCAATTGGTGACTAGTCAAACCTAGTAAGGAGTAAGTTACATTCGATTACATCTAGTTAGATTCAGTTAGCACCAGTTATTGATTAACTACATGTGGGAAGGCGCCTTTCCTCACCTACCACATTCAGTTAGACTAGTTAATTGATTCTAACTGATTGAGGCACTGATTTAGACAACTGGAGCTAGCTAGTTAAGCTTCGATAGTGACTTAGACACATCCTGTTATCCATGCAGTTAGATTGAGTCAATCAATTCGAATTTGCTCTCATGTATTCGAATTGACTAGTTATTGATACCATTAATACCATTAATACTAGTGTATTACATTGTATTAATTATCCATTTTTTACTTTTGATTAATGAAAGCATATACAACTACAAATCATTATTGCACTATTTCATATCATATTTTGAGTAAAATTGCTTGTGTAATCTACTTGTGAGTTTTTCCTTGGTTCATAGATTCCTGTGAGCTCAATTTTAATATGGTATCAGAGCCTCAGCAGGACAAGGCACTTCTCCTTCTACAGATTTCATGCTGGATCAAATTTTTGTGAGAAAATTGCTCCTTCCAACTCTGCACCAGAAGTGGAGAGTTTACCACATCATTCATATGAAAAGGAATTGTTGATCAAGCTTGCTTGATTGACTAAGTCGGGTGTGAAGAAAACTCCAAAAGTGCAGGTTGTCAACCTTACTTTGTCTATTTTCTTGTGATTTGTAGGTTTTTCAATCTCCTTCACTACATTCGCTACAGTACCATAATGGCCCCTTCTGTGGATCTTCTCACTCCTTTAAACTACGATCAATGGAAGGAGGACATGGAGACTCTACAGTGTCACAATGGACACAGAAATAGAGCCGATTCATTATGTTGACAAATAAAAATACTGGAATAAGCTTGATGGAGCATATGGATTTTTGTGCCTTTCAATATCTAGAG
Organism: Pseudotsuga menziesii; assembly: GCA_001517045.1. Taxonomy (NCBI): domain Eukaryota; kingdom Viridiplantae; phylum Streptophyta; class Pinopsida; order Pinales; family Pinaceae; genus Pseudotsuga; species Pseudotsuga menziesii. Next base: position 8,232 of record LPNX010704503.1, read on the forward strand.
ATCTTCTCTTCCATGTCAATGGATTTAGGACTCCCAAGGAGATTTGGGATCGAATTGATACTATGTTTGATAAACAATCTGACTTGAGAATCTATCAGCTAGAGAATGAACTGATATCTCTAGATCCGGGCAACTTCGAAACCATGAATGACTTCTTCACCAAATTCAACCACCTGGTGCTCTAGTTGAAGCTATGTAAAGTTTAGAAGGCATGTGATCAACTCATCCTTTCCATCCTCTCAAAACTTGGCATAGATTACTCAGTATTTGTGTCAACCTTTCATACTAGGAATCTCACAATCTCGAATTGGAAGATGCCCACTCTCAATTCATCCATCGAGTCTCTCACCAATGAGCATTACAAGCTTATCCAAATGGGGATCATCTGATCTTCCAAGGATCAAGCCTTGTTTGTTGGATGACCCAAAGCTACAAATGGAAAGGGGAAGCAAAAGCCAAAGAATGAGCCTCCTAAGGAGAAGGAGCATTCATATGAGCCCTTAGGTTTGAGGAGAAGCAAGAAGAAGGGAAAAGTAAATATCCTTTGTTCTTAATGTGGAAGGCGCTTTCATCCAGAAAGTTCTTGTATGAGGAGAAAAATAGATCAAATGGCGCTACTTCTAGAGCAGCATAACATCACACTTCCAGTTGGATTAAGGAAGGTTGAATATGGAGAAAATATTGAAGAGCATGAGGAAATATGACATGCACTGAAGGCTAGTTGTTCAAAAAAACATGCTTTCCTCATTGATTATGGAGCTTCCAATCATATGGTTGCATCCAAACAATCATTTTCTTCATTACAGTCTACTGATGTTCCTAGCATTCACATGGGTGATGACATTAATATTTGAGCTAAAGGGAACGGTTCTATCAAGTTTGAACATGGAGAGTTCAATGATGTACTTTATGTGCCCTCCTTAGCTGCAAATCTATTATCTGTATACCAGATAACTCACACTGGACCTCCAAAGTGAGTGATATTTGGTCCTGACTCAGTAGAGATCACAGATATCTCTACTGGGAACATCATAGCGAAGGGTGTTGCAAATCATGCCTCCAAGGCATATGAATTCTCACACTTCTTTCCATTTTCAGAACCAGTGCACTCTCACCTGCCACTTGAAAAGGGAGGTAAAAACATTCTATCCACTCCTTTTGCAGTTTCCACTAGTGTTTCAGAATCAGAAGCTGAAGACTTAGTTGTATCAGTTTATGAGATTAAAGTTCAGGGTGATTCAAATCCAAATCCAGTCCCTACTCCCAATCCTAAGCCCAAATGGGCACAAAAGGTTATTGGGGAAGCTAGGAAGATGAATGGAAATCCATCTGACACAAAGAGAACAAGAATCAGTTTCATAAAGAGAACCTTGTGCTATGTCATGCAAACTCACTTACTTCATAGAGATGCAACAAACTCCCTGTGATATGCTACATGGAAAGGTCTGATCAGCTACATTGCTCTCAAAAAAACAAAGTGGATCATGTCTCTCTTCCTTCAAAAAGAGGCAAAGGTTACATTCCTCCTTCCTTCCATCATCATTTTGGGGGAAGATGGAGAAGTCTACATGTCAGGCCCCAAGATACCTGTGCACAGAACAACATGCATGTTGCTTCGCTACACCACATAGATGAAGGTTGCAGCAACATTTTTTCAAGTTTTTTAACTTGAATCCCGATTTTACTTGCTTAGTTTTTTTTTTTTTGGGGGGGGGGGGGGTTTCCCAAGTGGTTTTTCCCCATTTCCTTGATTGTATTAAGCAGTTACCTTTTAGCTGTAATGGGTTACCTGTGGTCTTAGTTACCAGGGCCCACAAATTGTCCATGTTAGCATTCAGGGGGGGTGTTGGGATTATAATCCTCCCTTGTCCAAATTGGTCAATTATGCCTAAAATAGGAGTATTTTCAGTCATTATTGAGTCACTAGTTCCAATGGGTCCACATGGCCTAATTGGGCCACATGTACCAGTTATTAGAGTGTGGGGAACACTAGTTGAGGATAACGGCCATTGACTGCACTTGCATGCATCGGTTTAGATGCCTCCTTGACCAATCCCTACAATTCAGGAGCCACTGGGAGTGTCGACACCAACCTCCTTCAGTAAAGTTAAGTTGGTAACTAGTCAAGCCTAGTTAGGAGTCAGTTACATTCAGTTACATCTAGTTAGATTCAGTTAGCGCCAACCATTGATTAACTGCATGTGGGAAGGCACCTTTCCTAACCTACCACATTCAGTTAGACTAGTTAACTAATTCTAACTGACTAAGGCACTAATTTAGACAACTGGAGCTAGCTAGTTAAGCTCCAATGGTGACTTAGACGCATCATGTTATCCATGCAGTTAGATTGAGTCAATCAATTTGAATTTCCTATCATGTATTCGAATTGAATGGTTATTAATACCACTGTATTACAATGTATTAATTATCCATTTTTTCTTTTGATTAATGAAAGCATATACAACTGCAAATCATTATTGCATTGTTTCATATCATATTTTGAGTAAAATTGCTTGTGTAATCTACTTGTGAGTTTTGCCTTGGTTCATAGATTCCTGTGAGCTCAATTTTAATACAATATGGCTAAAACTGTGGGAACACTATTGCGGAAGTCATGTTTGAATAATTTATGAAAAAAAAACATGCAATTCACAATCCACAACTATGGAAGCAATTTCGTGAAAAGTCGAAAAGCAGACCTGCAATTCGCAATTACAGAAGAAGTTTTGTGGAAGACGAATTGCGGAAGCAGTTTCGAAAAAAGTTGGAAGGCACATCTGCTATCTGCAACCCGACTTCGGAAAGAACGCTGCGGCCGCAGAATTTCGGAAGTAATTTTTGAAATTTGGGAAATGCATACCTGCAACCCGCAATTGCGGAAGGAAGTAGTTACCGCAGGTTTCGGAAAGGTAATTGCAGAAGCGGAAAGATAGTTTGCAGAAAGATAAATGCAGAAATGTCATTGCGAAAAGGTAATTGCATAAGTGGAAAGACAAGCTACGGAAGGGAAATTGCGGAAGGATTTATGTTGCGGAAGGATTTATTTTGTGGAAAGGAAATTGCTGAAGGATTTATTCCTGTGCAATGTATTTGGATGCCCACACATGATTGTAAAGTATGTTTGCACATGGTGAAGAATACTTGCATAAGGAATCAATGGGGTTCTTGTCTACCTATAGAAAGGAAGTGTTGATGTAGATAACAACAAAATAAAGGATGACATGAAAGCTACGGGTAGTGAAGAAACTGTTTTTAAATTAAACATGGAAGCTATAGGAACAAACAACGAATTATATCTGCAAGAATGCTATTGGTTGAAGAATAACATATTTGTTAAAATAAGATAATGACTGTAAAAAACAAAGTGTATTTTTTATTTAATAAACATAATTAAGGGGCGTGACTGACAAACTAAACAGAGCGTTATAAACAAAATTAGATTGATGAAGAAATGTATTTAGTGAAACGTTAGTTATAGCAGAGTATTTTATTAACTTAAGTTGAGTATAAACAAAAAGTTAATTAGTGAAAGGGTGTGATAATGAAAATTCATGTTCTGGAATGAAGAGGCACGTTTTATGAAGGAATTTGTTTGATGTTAAAGAGACATGAAGATTGGATGAATGTTGTTACTAATAAAATATATAAAAGCATATGTCTGAATTGGAAGTAAAGTGTCTTTGTAGTCTAGATCTATGTAGAAAACAGAGACCAAGGGAGTGTTGAGAAACTAGTGACTGAATTGAAGACATAAGAAGATATGGAAGTCTGTTAAAAATATATTTGGGTGGCAGGGTGGTGCTAGGGCAGGCTATAGGCCTGTAAGTGGGTTGTAGCCCCTTCTAGTGGTAGATGGTAAATAGGGTGTCATAGCATCATTTTAGTAGCAGCTAATAAACTAAGGGGTCATAGCCTCCGGAATGTAATAATGAAGTGCCATTTAATGTCTCTTAGATACAAAGTCTGGAGGTCTATTGAAAAAGAGTATGAAGTACCAGGTGACCTACCTATAGATAGAGATAAACTAACCAATATGATGCCAATGTAAAAGCCCTGAATGCAATCTTGAGTGGGTTAACAAATTTAGTGTTTGTAAAAGTCATGCATGCAAGAAAAGCAAACATGCCTCTGTAAAATTAAAATTGTCTATGAAGGAGTATCCAAAGTCAAACAATCCAAACTTCAAACATACAAAGAACAGTTTGAAAGTCTAAAAATGAAAGAGGAAGAAAATATTGCAGAATATCGTTTAAGAGTAAATGAAATTGGCAATGCTATTAGAGGCCTTGGAGGAGTAATAAAGGAGAGAGAAATCGTTGAGAAAGTACTAAGAACCATGCCCATGAAGTATGACTCAAAAGTATCTACTCTAGAAGAATGAAATTATCTTAACCTCATGACAGTAGATGAACTACATGGGATCTTCATTGCATATGAGATGAGAACGGGACAAGATGGACCATAAAAGAAAGAAGCAACATTTAAAGCTTCAAAAGAGCCAAAGAAGTCTGAAGCCTTATCCAAGAAACAAACAGAGAACCTAGATGATGAAGAATCTCTTTTCATCAAGAAACTTGAGAGAGGTATTGACAAGTACAAAGGAAAGCTACCCTTGAAGTGTTTTAACCATGGAAGGATTGGTCATTTTAATCCTAAGTGTCCTTACCCAAAACAAGAAGATAGTGACGATGATGAAGAACCTTGTTGTCATAAGAGATATTAAAAGAGTAAGACCATGTACAAGAAGAAATTTAAGAAAAAGAATAAAAACTTCTATTGCAAGGAAGACAATGAAGATGAAGATATAAGTGAAGATGAATAAATCCTATTCATGGGGACAGTAACTCAAGAAGATGATTCAGATGTGGAAGGAGAGTTGGAGCTAAAGGATGAACTCATAAGCTCCCTTGAAAAGTTGAGAAAGTGCAGAATGAAGAACAAATATTTAAGAAGACAATTGTTAAAATACCAAGAAGAGGCTAAGATTTTAAAACAAAAGGTTGTAAAAATCAAGAGAGAAGGAGAGAGGCTAAAAGATCAGCAATCTATTAATGAAAAGTTCAAGGGGAAAATACAAGACTCTGAAATACTTGAAGCAGAAGACATCCTACTTAGGAATAAGTTGGATGGGAAATATGTTCAATCAAAATTTGAGAACAACTCAAGGATTTTAGATGATATCTTAAGTAGCCAAAGACCACCAAGCGATAAACCTGGATTAGGGTATGACAAAGAAAAGAAGCCAAAATATTCCTCTTTCATAAACCAAGATGAAAGAAGCTATGCTGCTGCACTCAAGAATGAAGAAAGTAAGGAATATGCTCCTCTCTTACAAAGAACATATATGATGCCTAGAAGACCAATGACAAGTAGATATCAGCAAATCGTTTTTGGCCATTGCTTGTAATAACTTTGGGCAAAAACCCCTGAATTGCAAAGCATATGAAAATTTTTATGTCTATAAGAAGAATACACCCAAGCAGCAAAAGAATTACAGGAAAACTAAATCCAGTCATCAGAATTGATGCATGAGCATCGATACAAAGTCCTATGTTTGATGAATAAGCAAACAATGTTTTTTTGCATTTCCATGTAATCAAATTCTAGAAGGATAGGGTTAGTCGTTAGGATTTATTTTGATTGTAATAACTGGAAATTTGCCACTGTTGTCCTCGAATCTTGCAAGAGGTTGCTCAAGGATAGGTTAGTTGTAGATTTCCTTTCTTAGGGGTTCAGATCTTGCTATTCAAATCTGGCAGGTTGATGAAGCTCTATTTAAATGTAGTTGATCTAATTTTAAGCATGCATAGTGGAAGGATAATAGATATTATGTAAGTGTGTTGGTTCATTGAATAAAGAACCGAGTTTTAAAATTTATGCGTATGATTTCATATATCCGACGTCTTCCTTCATTAACCAGAAAACATGATTTCAATCTCTCTGTGTCTATGTACGTGTTCCATTTGATGGTTTGACAAAACATTGAAGAATCCCCAATAGCATAGAGTCATTTCTACATCACAAATTAATCATTCCATGGATTAATTTGACTATCACAGTATAAGCCAAGAATATGTGAAATTCACCAGAGCAACGATTGTGGTTAATTTCCTCAAAGGAGAAATGAAGACCCATAAGTGTGAAGGTGAGATCCACAACCCGCAACAAATCGACGGTCAAAAGTGAGGCTGCAAAGGATCAACGATTCGAAAAAATTGAATTGTGGAAGCCAACTTTGGAAAAGTTGGAAGGAGGACCCAAAATCCGCAATCCGCATGCATTGCGGCCGCATGCATTGCGGAAGTTCGGTTGTGAAAGTTGGTGAACCCACAATCGCAATCCACAAATTGTGGAAAGGAGCTTGCGGAAAAGGCCTTATGGAATGAAGCTTGCAGAAAGACAGTTGTGGGAGGATTTAGTTGCGGAAGGATTCAGCTGCGGAAACTCAATATTGCCGAAAGGTGGAGTTGCGAAAAGGTAGAATTGTGGAATAAAGATTGCAAAAGGGGATTTTGATCAGTATACAAGTTGATTAAGAGAACTTTAGGTCTGCTAGCTTTCATTTTCCATTGGTTTTGGTATCAGATCTTATTAGAACCTGTAGAAGAATAATGCAGAGACAAGGATGAGCACGTGGAGTTCCTATAGGATGTGATCGAGGAAGACAAGCTGCGGCGACAAACACCCAAAGGGAATTAAGAGAACTCTAGGATAGAAAGGAAGTTATGGAGCGAAAGAACTTGGAGAATACAGACACCTGTAATGAAGAAGAATCCTCTAAAGATGAGCAAGAGGAGGTTGTTAAAGAAGTAAAAGTGATGAAGATGTTGATGAAGGCTAGTTACAGACCCAGAGTTGAAGTCCCTATGTATGAAGGTAATCTTGATGTTGAAGAACTCATGGACTAGATCAATGCTTTAAATAATTATTTTGATTTTGAATAAATTGAATATAAAAAGAAGGTGATATATGCACCGACCAGACTAAAAGGACATGCAGCTATCTGGTGGGATGAACTCCAGATTCACAGAGAAAGAAGAGGTAAGTCTAAAAATCATTCTTGGGATAAAATGTTGTCTAAAATTAAGAGTCAATTTATGCCTAAGGATTATCAGTTGAATCTCATTAGACAGCTACAAAACCTTAGACAGAAAGGTATGATTGTTAAGGAATATACTAAAGAGTTCTTTAAGCTAAGTATTAGAGCTAGACAGACACAAGGAGACATAGAAAGAGTGGCTAGATATATAAATGGACTGATATTTGAGATACAAGATGAGATTAGTTTGTTGAATTTGAAGACTATTGAAGATGCTTATCATTCAACCTTAAGGGTAGAAGAAAATTACAAAGAAGACAAAACCAGAAGAATCAAGGGAGAGGTTCAGTCAGAGGATCTCCAAACAGAGGAAGTGAGCTTCATACCTCTAAGGATGAGGCAGAAGGATCTAGTATCCACACACCCCAAAGAGGAGGATTCAGGGGAGGTAGAGGCAGAGGAAGAAACAGAGAAGTGAAATGCTATACATGTAGAGAAATTAGACACATGTCATGGGAGTGTCCAAGGAATAAACCTGCAGCTCAGAGGAATACAAATATTCTTGAAGCTCGTGAGGAATCAAATGAATAAAACAGAGGTAAATAATCCTCCTGAGGAAGGAGAATCTCATATTCTAAAAATATTTTTGGTAAAGACAGAGAAGAAAGTGCATGAACCAGCCTCGAGAAAGAGTTTGTTCGGGACTAAATGGAAGTCACAAGGTAAGTGTTGTAAAATGGTTATTGATAGTGGTAGTACATATAATTTGGTCTCCACTGAGATGGTAGTGAAGTTGGGATTGAAGAGGATGAAACATCCAGCTCCTTGTAAAGTGTCTTGGTTACAAAAAGGATATCATCCCTTAGTGAATGAGCAGTGCAATGTGGAGTTTCAAATTGGTACTTATAAAGATGTGGTGTTATGTGATATAATGCATATGGGTGTGTGACATATACTCTTAGGGTGGCCATGGAAATATGACAGAAAAATTGTTCATGATGGAAGAAAGAACACTTATTCTCTGGAAAAGGATGGAAAAAGACATGCATTGTCACTATTGGAAGATGAAGCAGTTCAAGAAGGTTTAGGGTCAAATATTTTGTTGATGACTGGGAAGGAACTGTGGCAAGAAGTTGAGAAGGAGGATGAAATACATTTTGCTATTGTTGGTAAACCAGAGGTAATTTTAAATTCTACAAATTTAGATGATTTGCCTACTGAAGTTAAAATTTTGCTTGATGAATATGTCGATATTATTGTGGATGAATTGCTAAATGATTTACCTCATGTGAGAAGTATTAGTTATCATATTGACTTGATACCTGGTGCAAGTTTACCTAATAAGGTGGCATACAGATTAAATCCTCAAGAGAATGAAGAAATCAAGCAACATGTTCAGGAGTTGTTGGATAAAGGATTGCTGAAGGAGAATTTGAGTCCTTGTGTAGTACCCACTGTGCTTATCCCAAAGAAGGATGGTGGGTGGCGAATGTGCATTGATTCCAAATCAATTAATAAGATCACTATCATGTACATATTTCCTTTACCATGTATTGATGATTTGATGGATTGTTTGAGTGGTTCAAACTATTTTTCAAAGATAGATTTGAAAAGTGGTTATCATCAAATAAGAATAAGAGAAGGGGATAAATGGAAAACTACATTCAAGACTAAGGATGGATTGTATGAATGGTTAGTAATGTCATTTGGGCTTACTAATAATGCACCTAGTATTTTTATGAGATTAATAAATGAGGTATTGAAGGAATACACTAGAAAATTTGTGATATTGTATATGGATGATATTCTAATTTTCAGTCCAAATAGAGAAGAACATTTGAGACATCTTAAGATGGTGTTCAAAACCCTGCAAAAGGAGAAACTATTGATAAATCTGAAAAAAGTGTAGTTTCTTGAAGAAAGAGTTGATTTATTTAGGATTTACATCTTTAGAAGAATGGTTGAAGATGGATCAAGATAACGTGCAAGCAATTTTAAGTTGGCCAATTCCAAGGAGTGTGTATGAGGTAATAAGTTTTCATGGCCTTGCAAGCTTTTATACAAAATTCATCAATAATTTTAGTCTAATTTGTGCACCTATAATAGACACTTTTAGGGAAAGTAGACAACCTTTCAAGTGGAGAGAAGCAGCTGATAGAAATTTTAAATTGTTGAAGAAGAAGATCACTAAGAAGCTTGTTCTAGCTTTGCCAAGTTTTGATAAGGTTTTTCAGGTAGAGACAGATGCTAGTGGGACAGCAATAAGGGTTGTTTTGAGTCAAGAACAGAGACCAATAGCATACTTCAGTGAGAAGTTAAATAAGGGAAAACAGAAGTATTCCTCATATGAAAAAGAGTTATATGTTGTTGTGCAAGCTCTCAAGAAATGGAGGCATTACTTGATGCCTAAAGAGTTTGTATTTTATTCTGATAAACATGCTTTACAATTTATAAATAGTTAGCCTAAATTGAATTAGAAGCATGCTAAGTGGGTGGAAATTTTGTAGAAATTTACCTTTATGATCAAGCATACAAGTGGAAAATCTAATAAAGTTGATGATGCTTTAAGCAGAGTAAGTTTGCTCTTGTAGGATATTAAGGTCAGTACGTCGGATTTGAAAATTTTATTGATATGTATAAGGAAGATGTGGATTTCAAAGATGTATATGCAGCCTATGAGAATCCAGTTACCCATAATAGAAGCCAATGGTTAGACTACATATTACAAGAAGGATTGTTATTCAAAAATAGTAAGTTATGTATTCCAAAGTGTTCTATGAGAGAAAATTTAATACAGGATAAACACAGTGGAGGTTTGTCAAGAAATTTTGGACAGGATAAAACATTTGCTCGAGTGAGTACTTTCTATTTTTGGCCAAGAATGCAGCATGATGTAAAGAGATTTGTTGAAAAATGCAGGATATGTCAACATGCCAAAGGGAGAAGACAAAATACTGGATAGGTTTTCAAAAATGGCTCATTTTATTGCTTGTTAGAAGACCAATGATTCAACAAACATTGCTAACTTATTCTTTTCAGAAATTGTTAAGTTGCATGGTTTACCTTTAAGCATTGTGTCTAATAGGGATACTAAATTTGTTGGTCTTTTTTGGAGAACTATATGGAAGAAGTTGGGAACCAATCTTAGTTTTATCTATGCTTATCATCCTCAGACTGATGGTCAAACTGAAGTGGTAAATAGCAGTTTGGGAAACATACTGAGAAGTCTTGTGTATGAAAATCCAAAACAGTGGGACTTAGCTCTTGCTCAAGTTGAGTTTGCTTATAATGATTCACCTAATAGAAGTGCAGGTATGAGTCCTTTTCATATTGTATATGGAATGAACCCAAGAGGAGTATATAAACTTAGAAATTTGGGAGGACATGAAAGAAGAAGTGCAGATGGTGAAAATTTTGCATCCAGTATGCATGAGCTACAAGAGGATGTGAAAAAGAAATTGCAAGAAAGTGCAAGAAAATAAAAACAAAGAGCAGATATGAAAAGAATGGAAGTTAATTTTCAGGTTGGATATTTAATAATGGCCTATCTTAGGAAAGAGAGGTTTCCTAAGGGAACCTACAATAAATTGAAGCTTAAAAAGATTGGACCTTGTAAAATTCTAAGGAAGTTTTCTACAAATGCCTATGAAATATAAATTCCTTATGATCTTCAAATTTCTCCTATTTTTAATGTTTCAGATATATATCCTTTTAAATATTTAGGAGTTCATGCAGAAGAAACAACTTCAGGTGGAGATGGTTCCTCTATAGATTGGCAAGCACAGTTTCCACAGAAGGAACAACCCCAAATTGAAGCTATCCTTAAAAAAAGGATATCAAGGAGTACTAGGGACATGGATTATTTTCAGTATTTAGTTAAGTGGAAGGATCAGCCTTCTGAATATTGATGGTGAATATCCGCAAGTGTAAAGGCGAGATCTGCAACCCGCAACAGATTGATGGTCAGAAGCGAGGCCACAAAGAATCGACGATTCAGAAAAATCGAATTGCGGAAGGCAACTTTGGAAAAATTGGATGGAGGACCTACAATCCACAGACGGAAAGGACCAATGCGGCCGCAAAGTTGTGAAAGTTGGTGAATCCGCAATCCACAATTCGCAAATTGCATAAAGGAGCTTGCGAAAAAGGCCTTGTGGAAAGACAGTTGCGGAAGGATTGAGTTGCGGAAACTCAATATTGCATAAAGGTGGAGTTGCGGAAGGACTAAGTGGCGGAAAGGCAAAATTGTGGAATAAAGATTGCGGAAGGGGATTTTGATCACTATCCAAGCTGATTAAGAGAAATTTAGGTCTGTTAGCTTTCATTTGCCATCAAGAATTTTGCCCAGATAAAGAATTTGAGAAGAAATGAAAACGAAAATAGCCATTACAAGCAGAAAGATCAAAGATTCTCTAAATATAAAAAGGCATTATTTGGATATTGCCATTGTTGTCATAAGTTTGTTCACAAGGTTGTTGATTGTAGAACCAAGGGAAAAGATCAAATTTTGAGAAGGAAACAAGACACAAACACATAAATTGATAGAAGACCAGTAATCGGGGTACCTCATGAAAAGATGTGGAGAAAAAAGTCATATTACAAAGACTCAGAAGAAACACAAACTTCAAACATCAGTGAAGCTTCCAAAGATAATGATGAGCATAATAGTGCTATAGATAAAAATGGCATCCATAATGAGGGAAAGCAAGATGAAGATGTAAAAGAATACACCAATGGAGAGATGATGAAGAAGAATATAGTGATGATGGTGGATGTCTCTTCTAAAAACTCTCATGACCTAGAAGAGAACTTTGATATGAGCATTAGAGGGGATTATATACTCAAGGGGAGTTAATATCAGAAAATTTCAGTTAGTACTTGAAAAATATCAGTTGGTAAGAGGAAAATAATGTTTTGAGGTTGCCATCAAAAGAAGAAGAGGAAGAGTCATAAGAAATACTTAGCAAAAGTTATCTTCCTCAAAGACAAGAAAAAGTGTAGAAGTGACAAATTGAAAAAGAAGACTTTGTTAGAGACCATCCATATGACAAACTGAAGTAACATGAAAGTATTAAAGTGTGTGATCCATGAAGAACATGAAGTCTATAATCCAATAGATGATGGAAAGTATCCTTGTTACTTAGAATATGAAGTCATGACACATAAATTAAAAACTTTGTCCATCCTAAAAGTATTCATTTGATCACATTTTTTTGGGACAATCTTCCACATTTCACACTTGGAGGATTTGATAATCATGTTGATGAGCACATGTAAAGATTAATACAAGAATAGATATGAAGGGTACCATTTTAAGGACTGTCTAATAGGGAATTTATGAACAGTCAATTCTGTGAGTTGAAGTCATTCTTGATCTAATCTTTTAAAAGCAGTTTTAACTACAAAATTGTTAACATTGGAAGAAAACTCAAGGATGATCTGAAAGATAAGGATGCAGTTTATTGAAAAAGTGTTAGGATGAGTAAAAGTAGCAGTAAAGATTACAAAGGAACAATTGGTATTCAAACACATATTAGTTTAATAAAGTTATTTCTAAATTTACCTCTCAAAAGCATGTTTATGAACCCATAACAAAGCCTGTTGGTGCAAGCTATGAAAGAAGAATGTAGTATCAATCAAGCTAGTTAAACCTTGGTCAATGTCTAAAGGAACAAGGACATATGGATAATAAATTGTTTTCATGGCATTAAAGACTCCTTAAGAAGAGCAATTTACATGATACATTCTTGGAAATTTATGGAAGAAAACTAATGATGAGTGTAAACTCTCTCACAAAAAGTAGAAAATATTGACAAAGGGGAGGGACATTGAAAGGGGGAGTCTATGAACTAATCGTCCATGTTCTCCTTAAAAAAAAAACTCTCTACAAGAAAGTAAATGAGGATGTTAACCAAATCATAACACAGTGATTAGTACCAAGTCAAGTTAACAAGAGGAAGAGAAGCAAATAGCTAAATTTCTTAAAAGAGGAGATATATTGGCAAGGGCAGTTGTCAAAATGAAAAATAGGAATTCCTCTATCAAGATGGTTACATCAAGGGCATGGCATGTTATCCTTTGTCATTGTTGTCAAAGGGGGGGAATGTTTAGATGTTGCCATCAATTCCAAAGGGGGAGAATGTTGAATATGGTTGTCATTGATGTCAAAGGAGTTCAATAATGACAAAGAAATAACAAAAGAATGTTGATTAAATTGGCATTGTCGTCAACATAAGATCATAAGGAAACATTGATGAAATAGTCCAAAGAGATTTGCAAAAGACAAAATAACATAGTTGGCCAAGCGGAGTCAGAAGCATTATAACGTTAAATTTCTATGAAGTGAAGATTTGGACGGACCAGATCATAAGAGAGAGAAAGATCAATGGTCTAGAATAGTTTCGGCAATGCCAAGGTGCAAGCTTGTTAAAATTGAGGGAAGAATATTGTGGAAGAGATTTGCAAAAGTCATGTTTGAATAATTTATGAAAAGCAGACCCGCAATCCGCAATTACAAAAGAATTTTTGTGGAAGACAATTTGCGGAAGCAGTTTCGTGAAAAGTCGAAAAGCAGATCCGCAATCCGCAATTATGGAAGAAGTTTTGTGGAAGACGAATTACGGAAGCAGTTTCGAAAAAGTTGGAAGGCACATCCGCAATCCACAACCAGACTACAAAAAGAACGTTGCGATCACATAATTGCGGAAGTCATTTTTGAAATTTGGGAAATGCATACCCGCAAATCACAATTGCGGAAGGAAGGAGTTGTTGCATGTTGCAAAAAGGTAATTGCAGAAGCAGAAAGATAGTTTACAGAAAGATAAATGCAGAAAGGTCATTACGGAAGCGAAAAGACAGGTTGCAGAAAGGCAATTGCAGAAGGATTTATGTTGCGGAAGGATTTCTATTGCGGAAGTATTTATGCTTGCACATGTATTTAAATGCCCACACAGGATTGTGAAGTATGCCTGCACATGGTGAAGAATATCTGCACAAGGAAGCAATGGAGTTCCTGTCTACCTCTAGAAAGGAAGTGTTAATGTAGATAACGACAAAATAAAGGATGGCATGAAAGCTATAGGTAGTGAATAAACTGTTTGTAAATTAAACATGGAAGCTACAGGAACAAACATCAAATTATATCTACAAGAATGGTATTGGTTGAAGAATATAAGATTTGTTAAAGTAAGATAATGACTGTAAAAAACTGAGTGTATTATTTAGAATTAAAGGACGTGACTGAAAAACTAAACAAAGCGTTATAAACAGAATTAGATTGATTAAGAGATGTATTAAGTGAAATGTTAGTTGTAGCAGAGTATATTATTAACTGAAGCCGAGTATAAACGGAAATTTAATTAGTGAAAGGGTGTGATAGTGAAAAGTCATGTTCCATAATGAAGAGACACGTTTTATGAAAGGATGTGTTTGGTGCTAAAGAGACACGAAGATTGGATGAATGTTGTTACTAATAAAAGATATAAAAGCATATGCCTAACTTAGAAGTAAAGTGTTTATGTAGTCTAGGTCTATGTAGAAAACAGAAACCAAGGGAGTGTTGAGAAACCAATGACTGAATTGAATACATAAGAATATTTGGAAGTATGTTAAAAACATATTAGAGTGGCAAGGTGGTGCTAGGGTAGGATACAAGCCCGCAAGGGGGTTATATCCTCCTTCTGGTGGTAGCTGGTCAATAGGGTGTCCTAGCAGCCTTTCAGTAGCATTTGATAAAACCAGGGGGGTGTAGCCTCCTTCCAATATTAGCTAGTAAATAGGGTGTAGTGGCATCCTTTCAGTGGTAGCTGATAAAATCAGGGGGTCATAGCCTCCTTCTAGTAGTAGCTCGTAAATAGGGTGTATTCGCATCATTTCAGTAGCAACTAATAAAATTGGAAGGTCGTAGACTCCTTCTAGTAGTTGTTGGTAAATAGGGTGGTGTAGCATCCTGTCGGACGTAGCTGACAAAACTATTGTAAATATAATTTTGTAGTAATAGAAAGTGTTGGTGGTTTTCCCAATTGGGCTTCCACGATAAAAGTTGTGTTCCTTGTGTCTTGTTGATCATGTGTGTTAATGAATAAGTTAAAAGTGGTTTTAGTTGTTAAAATTTATCAATACTGATTCATGTTGTTATAATTGATGGTGTTTAATTTTATTGTTTTGGTTGGTTCTTCAGACAATTCTCCATACTTTAATGTTAAACAATCATTTTAATATTAATTAAATGTTCACGCTACTTCTATTCTCTAATGTTAAACAATCATTGTAATATTTAGATGCCCATATGGAATCTGTGTGCGATGTTGCATTGTAAATAATGAATTGAAAATTTTATTTGAAAGAATTCTCTCTGTTGCAATAGAGTTAATCTCATCATCTATAATTCATTGCTTCTTATACATCACGACTTTATAACAAACATGATGTTACGCGGTTTCTGCAATTTCTCGATGGTATAGGTTGCTAGAATTTGTTCATGATGTTACACGTTTTATGCAAGTTCTCGAAGGTATAGGTTGCTAGAATTTGTTCATCATTTATAGGTTACAGGTTTTTCAATATTTCATGTATTGCACTAATTAGTGCCACCAATGTTATTCTCCTCACACACATCATTCACATTAAAGTAGAGTTATTCTTCACTAAGATTTTTTCAAATTGCATTGCATGGGTTTTGAGCCCTCATTGATTTCACTTCAAATTGCATTACATGGATTGTGAATTCACCTCAAATTGTATTGCACGGGTTGTAAGGGCTTACATACTTCACACAGCCCATCTCAATATATAAAATGTCTCAATTTCCATTAGTGGGGTTTTAGCCCGAGATGATCTAAATAAAGAAAAAAAATGTGATCTATATTTTAACATTCATTAAAAAAAATCATTTTATTAGTAATTTTTTAGATAGTTAATTTTATTAATATTTTTTGCAGGAGTTTAACTAAAGATAATTTAAGTTATAAAAAAAAACCTAACTCCAATTATACTAACATGTTATAAAAATAATATGTATAATAAACTAGCATACATTCTAGATTCAAAATTAATATAAATAAGCTATTATTTTTATAAAATTAATATTTAAAATTGTTTAACTATTAGTTTCCTATATAACTAATGTATAATTAAAATTTATTATATTATTATTAAGTATTAATTTATTATTATTAAGTATTAATATATTATTTATAAGTATTTCTTTTTGAAAAATTATTTCAAGATAATAAAGATTAAAAAAACAATTTCAATTGTACATGTTATAAAAAATAATATGTTAAAATAAACTACTAAAAATTTATTTTAGACTAAAAGTCTTATATTTATTACCTTCTAATTTGTTATACTAAAGTATTTCTATATTATCATAAAAAACAAGTTTTAAAGTTATCGTAAATAAGTTATCATTTTTATACCTGCCTCAGCAGGTATATTGTAATCGTTTGAATTCAAACCCCTTTGACTTTTGGTATTACCTGGTGCATATTGGTGTATATTAAAAGATTAAAATCTCTATTCCAAAGTTTAACTTCGCAATATGAAAAATAACAATTTTTAAATATTTTAAATTTTAATAAAAATATTTCTATTTGCTATTTTGTCAGCTTCTAATTGGCCAGTCAGGAGATGATGTCAGCCTTGGAGTTTGGTATCTGGTTTTCACTTGACACATGGCAACTATGACATCAGCATTTATTATATTTTATTATTATGTTATTTATAATTCAAAGAGCCTACTCGCATACATGTCGACGACTAGTTCAAGCAAAAGGTTGACGATGTCAAATTTAATGCTGGGTGATTCAGATGAAGAAGAAATATTAGAGGCGCCGGAGCTGGCCTCCAGCAGCGGTATGATGATCCCTGAATACACCATGGGGGATGTCGCACCAGAGAACCTGATCTTGGCCGCCTCAGAGCCGGAGGAAGATGTACAGTTCGAGGCCGAAGACGAGGCCAGGAGCTTGAGCTGCATTGATGTATCATACAAGCAAGAAATTCATCCTTTGCTGGACGTAATCGACAAGCTACGTAACCTGAACATTACCAAGGAAGGCATCCAGCTCCCAACAATAGTGGTTGTAGGAGATCAATCCAGCGGCAAGTCAAGCGTGCTCGAATCCCTCGCAGGGGTTAAGCTTCCAAGAGGCCAAGGTATTTGCACGCGAGTTCCTCTCGTTATGCGTCTCAAAAGCTGCAAAGACAAAGCACAAGCTTCAATTTCCATTGAACACTTTGACAAGAAGGAGCAAATAGAAGAATACCAGATAACAAAGAAAATCGAATCTGCTACAGCAGCCATCGCGGGAGTAGGCTCAGGCATAAGTTATGTTCCCATCACGCTAGAGGTTGTGAGAATGGAAACTCCAGATCTGACAATGGTGGACTTGCCAGGTATAACACGGGTGCCCATTCCAAGCCAGCCGGCAAACATATACGAACAAATTTCAGAAATCATAAAGCATTACATAGGCCCAAATGAGAGCATTATACTCAATGTAATATCCGCAAATGTGGATTTCTCCACCTGCGAGTCCATTCGAATGTCCAAGATTGAGGACGAGCGTGGCGAACGAACTTTGGCCGTGGTGACGAAATGCGACCGGGCGCCGGAAGGGATTCTGGAGAAGGTAACAATGAATGCTGTCAACATACGTCTCAGCTATGTCTATGTTCGAAACCGCCTCAACGATGAAACCAACGAGGAGGCGCAGGCGAAGGAGAAAGCATTGTTCAATGCCCATCCGAAGCTCAAAAAAATCGACAAATCCATTGTCGGGATTCCGGTTTTGGCGACGAGATTGATGCAAATTCAAGCAAAAAGCATCAACAAATCGCTTCCAACAATCGTCAAGAAAATCGACACTATGCTCTCGGAACACCAGGTGGAGCTCACAAATCTCCCGCAGCATCTCTGCAATTCACGTGAGGCCGATGTGGCTTTCGTGAAGGTCTTGAATTCGATGAAAGAATGTCTAAATAAAATTGTGATTGAGGGGGACTTCAAGCAATTCCATGACGATAACTAAATGCACTGCATGGCTCGAATGCGGGAGATGTTTGAGATCTACTATAACGATCTCCGCAACACCGGCTCCATCGGTGGAAAATTTCTGGCAAAGGAGACAGAGATGCTGGAAGAGGCAAAGGGCGTCAGGCTTCCTAACTTCTTGTCACGTCCAGTGTTCTTGAATCTGTTGCAGAGGCTGGTGGAGCAGATCACAGGAAGGATCTTAGAGCTGGTATTCAAGGTATGGGAATACATAGAAAATGTCATATTGCAAGTAATTGACTTTTATTGCCATTGCTATCCACAGCTGCAGAGCGAATCCCGAAGAGTTGTACAGGATCTTGCTAGGAAAATGAAGGAAGACTGCGCTCGCAATGGATGGTTGGGAGCAGTGATAGCGCTATCAGCCTGGAAGCTGGCCAGCAGATGTTCAGTTTGTTGGAGCCAGCTGAACATCATAATAGAACGGAGGAACAAGCGTAGACGGCTCGGCCAGTAGAATATTTGTCGCATCGTCATCAAGGGGGTCTGAATTCCAAGGAGCCTGTAGATGGAAATCCCGAAGTAAAATTCTCCGATATGCAAAATTCCCTGAGACCATTTGGCCAGTCTATTTATGACGGAAGTATGTGACCCGAATAAGAGACGTCAGATCTCTAATATTGTAAGCATTTTCGGACTCGAGGGATTCAAACTCGTTGAAATGTAGTAGCCGAATAGCTAATTGTTCAAGTTAGTGATTCAATGCATGTACGTGTTCTATTAGTAATCAAATCTAATGTAACGAATAATTCATCACAGGATTGGATTTACTGATGAACCGGTCGAGTTATTGGGATTAGTTAGCCCTAAAAGCAAGCCACAAGTTTCAGGAACTATTGCTGTTAAAAGTGCTTTCTTAATGCTATTCAGGCCATGTGAAGGGTGCATTTGCTTAATAGAGTTCCGGAGCCTGGCCATGATCATTATTAGGGCAATTCCTCTTTTACTTAAGTCTACATTACATTTCAGCATTTTCTGTGGAGTGAAATCTTGTAACCGCAGTCCCATCCTCGACAATGAAGCTCCAGGTCTTTTCGTTTGAATAAGCAAACACAGCTTTTTCTCATTACATTTGTTTCATAATTATAATTATAAGTATCTCATTACATTTGTTTCATGTTTATATAGATATTTCATTATATTTGTTATGTGTTTTTATAAATATCTTGGATTTTCATATATTCTTCTTATTTACATTACATTTTTATAATAATTTTAAGATATAAAATATTAAAATTATAAATAGCATATCATATAAGTGATTAAATAATTAATCAAAGAATAAAAGGTTATAATTTTTTTATAT
>LPNX010704503.1:27972-93161 GCA_001517045.1 Pseudotsuga menziesii
TTCTCCTCTATCCTGGCATCAACTCAATTGTAGACTAGTTTGGCATTTTTTTATGGCAATTACGTCCTTAATTGTTGTGCCAAGAGGCACTTTCTACAACCCAATTGTGTGAGATGTGTCACTTGTGTCACACTGACGTGGCACATGTTAGTCAGAAAATTTAAAATTATAAATTGTTTTATAAAACAACTATTAAGTAGGCTCCATAGATATATTGTGAAGCATGAATTCAATGCACACATTCTTTGTTTGTCAAAAAGGAATTCCAGGGGGATGGGAATATTTCTGGCTACCATTGCAGCAGTTGGCAGTCTCACTCATATAATTATAATTAAGCTGGTTTCAAAAAAGTGAAACAAAATTCAGATAATAGTTGTCATTATACATGTATTGAATTGAATTACAAAAGATTGCACTTACCTCATATAATTTAATTTAATTTTAAGAGTTTAGAATAAGCTTGAGGTCTAAGGCATACTCGTATTATGATAGTTTTATATAAGCCAATACTTACATAAACTACCCCTCACTTCCAAGCCCCCAACCTGGTGCCAGTTTCAGATGGGGATCTTCTTGATAAACTTCTATTACTATTTTCTTGGAACTTTTCTTAAGAGGCAGGTACTTAGCAACTATGTTGCTATTTCCACTTGTTTTATTATATGTTTTGTTTTTCAAATTGTTAAACTATTTTTTCTAATATATAAACTTGTATACGATAATTTATTACATCATTCTTAAAAAATAATATATTATTAAAATAAACAAAAATCATAAAATAATTAATATGCTTTAAATATGTATCTAAATTTACATTTACTTATATTGGATCCTCACTTCACAATGAATTTTATAATGAGTATTAGATGAATGTCAATACCAAAACATAACTACAATTTAACATTCCAAAAATAAAGCAATTTAGTTATTTAACCTTCTTCTTTTTTGGGGAGAGGGACTAAGTTGCCCTACAACAACATTTGTTTGTAAAAATGACATATCTTACCTTTATACTCAATGCACCCTTATTTTTTACTTAGTAAAAATGACATACCTTATATTTATAGTCACTGCATAAATTACACGATAGCATTACAAAAGGATGACATAAAAAGGAAAAAAAAAGAGTAAGAAGTAGAAAGTTAATATACTTGTATAAACTACTTCATAGTATATGGACATGTCTATATAGTGTAATTAAGGGATATTCAAGGGACATGTCTATATAATGTAATTAAAGGATATGCAAATATAATTATGTAAATAAGGTTAGAAAATTGGTATAAAAAAAAGACCCATTTTACCTTATGGTTGTCACATATATAAACTATGTAAGGAGGACACATCTAAGGTACACTTTACATTATTAGTGAAAGAGATCAGATTAATAAAGAGGTGGAAGAAGAAATGAGCACTTTATATTTTATTAACTAAGAAAGAACTTGTTTATTAAAAAAATATGTGTGTGTGTGCAAGTTTAATAGAAAACTTAACTTTGTAAATTTATATATTTACCAAAAAATTAAACAAAAGATTTTTATAAAGCATTTAATTTATATCAAATAAGCATGTATTATCATTTGGAGTAGAGTTTGAATTTTAAATTTGTAAATGTAAATTTATATTAAAATATGAAATATTAAGATATTAAATTTTGTGTTTGAATAAAGACATTATTATTAATATAGTGCTTATTAAATAAGCATCTTGTATCACGTGGAATACATAGTATATCCTTACATTTATATATGTAAGTCTACATCATGAAATAGTGACATAAGGATCATGGTATATTGAAACTTATGTTTATGTAAAAAGATAAATGTATTTTTTTTTTCTGTGACATAAATATCTACCTCTTAAACTCAATTCTACATGGTAACACATTCTTATTTGATAAAAAAACTAAGTGTTTCACAAAATCAATTATACCCATGTTATGAGTATTTTTTAGGAAAACATGTGGAAAGCTAGTAATAGCCATTTATTGAAAACAAGCATATTGACATTGCAACCAATACACCATGTTGTACATAGTAGGAAGAACCACTCTCTTGTTATTGTTTTCATTTGAATAAGGATCATGGTATATTGGGCCTTATATGTTTGTGTGGACTACTTCTATTAATAAATATAAGATATTAATTTTGGATAGTGAGATTTTGATGTCATTAAAGCAATTCAAAGAACATATGTTAAGAATAGGAAAGGGGAACTCTGTCATATTGTAAATCAAAATATTTCCAACTATACTCAAGTATACATCTTACACTAAAATACAAAATATATATTTTTACAATCTCGACATTTTCTTGTTTGTCATCATTTGAATCTAATCATGCAATGTTTAATAAAATTGCATTTCTAATTTGATGATGTTGATTTTGACATTTTCATGTTTGCCATCACTATAATCCTATTTGCAACTCATGAGCAATCTTGCAAACAATAATAACAAATACATGCTCCAAGCATTGCCTATGCCTATTGCATGATCTATCACAAATTTCACCAATGGTTCAAATGCACATTAAGATAATGACCATCAACTAGAAAAATAAATATTCTGATGTGTGGGGAAGAGAGTAATGTTATCCTACAAATTATGGGTCTAATCAAGATTAGTAAATGGTGCATGCAAAGTGGTCATGCAAATTATATACACACTTGGATCTATCTCTCGTAAGTTACTACCCTATGTTTTTCTCACATCTAATAATTACATTGGGCCTCCATGGTACCAATATCAACCAAAGCACGTACTAATTCCACCCATAAATTGTAGTAACAAGAAACAAATCCCCCTCAAGATCGCTTGGGAATTTATTGTCCATAAAAACCAAGGATTGACATCAACAAGGTCAACCATTGAAATTGGTAACAATGAATTCCCAGGATTGACCTTCATAGCAATTCCATGCACTACAACATTAGAAGGAATGTGAATTGCACTATAATTCTCCTTAGAATGTTATGCAGAGATGCAAGAAACTTCATATGTATGACTTCAAAAAAGGAAGAGGCACGCCTTCATTCTTTGTCCCTTTCACACTTAAAATTGTGACCCTCAATCCCTGCACTCCCCCTACCAAATGAAAATACCAATGTTGATTTCCAATAAATTAGAGTCAAACTTGATCACTACCTAGCCTTTTATTATTTTACTCACATATGTATACTTTCTCGTATGACAAGTTAATGTGCATCTAATTTTACTTGACATCGATTACATGGGGTTCTATTTATTGCTTATTAGTACTTGCAATAGAGTTTTCTTTTCAATTTCATCGACTACTATGCTTACCATAAATTAGCTAAACTTGCTTTCAACACATAATATTAAATTATGTGCATACACACAACATTCTCTCATTTTGCAACATATTGAAATTCTCTTCGGCTTTTCATTTCCCCTGCTTCGGGGGTATGCTAGTTAATTTTCAATTATGAAGTGGATATTGAATGTACTGTAACCTTGTTATCAAGTAACCTTCGTTTGTATCAAAAGACTCGTTAAGTTTTTATTTATGTAGCTATAAATACGCAGGTTGTCATCTAGACATTAGCGATAATGGCATGGGTTTACGTCCAAACAATCGCAGGCATACACAAGTTGCCATCCAGACAATCACAGATATAAGCATGTTTCCATCCAAGAAGTCACATCCATACGCGAGATTCTGTATAGACAGTCATGGAATTTTCCTACGCAATACACATTTTCCCCTTAAGGATGTCGCATATACCCTTTTCTGTAGGGAAAATTGACTATAAGTTGTTTCTTTTGTTGTTAAAAAGTCACATAGGGTTTGTTTGACCAATAGGTATGTGCATCGAAGTTTGTTTGTCTCTTTTGCATTAGTTTCTTAGTTTGTTAGATTTAGTCATCATGACTTCAGAGGTTGTTTCAGTTCCCAAGTTAATTGACACTAACTATATTGTTTGGAAGAGAAAGATGATATACATTCTCAGGAGCACGAATCTATAGCACATAGTCAATGGTGAGAACCAGAAACCAATCAATGCATAAGACTTAGATGCATGAGAAGAGCGTTGTGAATAGGCAAGAGGTCTCATTGGTCAAACAATCTTAGATTGTTTACAAGCACATGTTGAGGCTAAAGATAACCCAGTTGAGGTATGGAAAACTTTCACTTCTTTATATGATAAGTCTAACGATGTTTCAAATTTTTATCTCGAAAATAAGATTCATGAACTTGATCCTAAATATTTTGAAAGATATGAGTCCTTTCTTGTTGAATTAAAAACTTAAAATGAAAAACTTAATAAGTGTGGTAAATATTATAAGAAAACCGATATTGACCTCATTATTCTTGTAGAGTATAAATTTCCTTCACCCTATTATTTATTCATCCAAAATAGGAATACAGTGGTTGAAATTTCCAAGGGATCCATAAAACCTACTTTTGAAGAATTTTGCAAAGGTTTGATTTATGAGCATGACAGATTGATATCATCGGGTCAATTTGTTATTGGGAAAGCACTTTTGGCACATAACAAGAAGAATACAATTACAAGTTTTCATAAGAACACCAAACCACATGTTGTTTGTCCATCCCATCAAACTTCTAATGATGCTTCTACATATGCTCCAAGGAATAAAGTTATGGAATCCTTGCAAGCATTGTGGAAAAACCAACCACCCTGAGAATAATTGCTTTAAAACAGTAATGAACTTACAAAATCCAAGAAGAAATCCTCCAAGGATAAACATGTATCTCTTTGTGCCTATTATGTCTAACCAGGTAATTCCTCTCCTTCTGTGGAATGGATTATGGATTCAAGTGTCTCAAATCATATAACTGGCATTGCCTCACTATTTAACTCAAATGGCATTCAAATGCATAGGGATTAGAAAGTTTCAATTAGTGATGGTAAGCAACTTTAAGTAGTTGGTTGTGGTAATATTCAAGTTCCTAATGGTACATTGGAAGATGTTTTTCATGTTGAAGACATGCCCATCAATTTTATTTTTTCTTACCATCCATGTCAAAAAGGCTATACATTTGAAGCATGACCAAATAGATATGTTCTAAAAGGCATAAAGAATAACTTCAATTTTTTTTCTTCGAGCCCGATAGATCATGAAGCATGTATGTTTAAGTTTACTAGTTTTAATTCACCCAACAAATAACCATTATATTCCTATGTTTCACATGTCTATGAACAAAGTAAGTTGTGGCATGAAACATTAGGTCACTTGAACTATGGTAAAGTGCAACTTTTATCTAAAATAGTACTTGGATTACCTGTAATTTTTTCCATTAAAGGTGTTTGTAAAGGTTTTGTTGTTGGTAAACATCACAACAAAAAGTTTGACAAGGATAAAGGCTAACATGCCAAAGTATAGTTGCAATTAGTTCATAGTGACATATGTAGTCCTCTTGAGACTCCTTCATTATCAGGTGTTGTCTATTTCATTACTTTTATGGATGATTACAATAGAGAGACTTGCGTTTAATTCTTTAAACATAAAAGTGAAGCTTACGTTGTATTTCAAGAATTTAAAGGAATATTCAAAAGGATTACAAAAAATAATTTGAACAAGGTTCCTACTAGAGCAATTTTGCAAGTTACTGTCAAAGTGGAAGGCAACCATACATTAGCAACTTTAAGATATTTGGTAGTGAATGTTGGGTTCATATTCATGACAAAAAACACAAGAATTTAGATCCCAAATCTCACAAATATATATTCATTGGTTATAGTGAGGATTCTAAATATTATATGTTGTTTCATCCATCTACCCAAGGTGTCATCATGATGTGATATGTACAGTTAATGAAGTATCTCCTACACCGGAGTCTGTTAAACCTCATGTTTCATTGACTTTGCATCCATCTTCAATTGCTCCCATATATGTTACCACTCCCTCTAGTTATGTGCATGACCTAGATCGTATTTCACCTACTTCTTCTAGTGGTCCACCTAAATTTTTTGAAGATAATGGAGTGCTTCCCATTACTACTCATCCTCTTCCAGTTTGGTCCCGGAAGACACTTGAATCTACATGTTTTGAGGTTGATGGTCCATTTGACACTTGACAGACTAGATCTGATCTTGCTCTCACGGAAAAAAGTATTAGCCATAGATGATTTCTCCACATGTGCAACAGATAAAGGAAAACCATAATGGGAAAGGCAACGACTATAGAGTATGACTCCTTAATGATGAATAAGAATTGGACCCTTATTCCTCTTCCTCCTAGAAAGAATCTTGTTGGTTGAAAACAAATTTATAAAACATAAGGCACATAAGGACATATTGAAAAGCATAAGACATGCTTAGTCGCTAAAGGATTTATTTAGCAAGAAGGTATCGATTACACCGAAACCTTTCCTTATGTTACTAAAATGAAACACCATAAGAACCATCATTTCTCTTGCTGCATCTTTTCAATGGGAAATGCACCAAATGGATGTCAAGAGAATTTTTTTAAATGGTGATCAATTTGAATAAATTTATATGCAACAACCACCTAGTTTTATGGCCTATTAAACCTCAAGTTTGGTATGCAAACTGAACAAGTCTTTACATGGTCTTAAACAAGCACCTAGGGCTAGGTATGAGAAAATTGGCACTTGTTAAAAGTGGTTTCAAGCAATGTAAAATTGATCCAAATATGTGTGTTAATTACTTTGATGATGATGTCCTCATTGTGGTTATTTATGTGGATGATCTAATTATTATAAGCAACCAACTTTCATTCATTCATAAATTAAAAAATAATCTTAAGCAACATTTTGAGATAATAGATTTAGGCATCTACATTATTTTTAGGCCTTCAGATATGGCATATGGCTAACGAGATCTTCCTTCTCGGCCTAAGTATGCTTTGATTTGCTAGCATGGTTTCATATGAGTGATTGTAAGTCTTCACCAACACCATTCCAGTTTGGATTAAAATTAACTATTGATTGTGACATTCCTATTGTTGATGCCACACTTTATCATCAACTTGTTGGGAGTTTGATCTATTTGACACATAGCAGAATTGATCTCTCTTTTGTTGTTATAATGGTCTCTAGGTTTATGTAAAAGCCTCATGAAATCCATTGGAAAGAAACCAAGAGAATTCTCAAATATCTTCAAGGGACTTTACACTATGGTGTTTTCTATTCTAGTAAGGTTTATGTTTCAATTCTTGTGTACACCGATTCTAATTGTGCAGGAGATACTATTGATAGAAGGTCTATTGTAGGATACATTTGGAAACTTGGTTTAGGTCGTGTTTCATGGTCCAATAAGAAGTTGAAGACACTTTCTCTTTCTTCTTGTGAAGTAGAGTACAGGGTATCTAAGGAAGTAGGTAAAGAAGTAGTGTGGATCTGACATGTCCTTACCGAGCTTAGATTGGCTCATAATGCTTGTATTGAGTTAAGATGTGATAATGAGAGTGCAATCCAACTTGCTTACAATCTATTGTATCACTCTAGGACCAAACACATTGACCTTGATACTCATTACATTCAATAACTAGTTTATGATGGTGTTATTCATTTGGACTATTTTCCCGCTGAATAAGAAGCCATCGATCTCTTCACCAAATCCATGACAGAGGAGAAGTTTCTTCATCCTCACAATGTATTGCGAGTGCAGGAAATTGTCATAAAGGGGGGATGTCAATGTAATGTCATATTCTTCCTTCTATGTTCTACCCCTCTATTCATCATGAAGGGGAAATGAAAGAATGTGTAATGATATTAAGTGGTCTCATTTACCATTGTACAAGCCTTGGATAAGGAATTTTGAAAACATAATGAGTCCTACCTAGAATATGAGGCATACTATTCTTCATAATTATCTAACTTATGAAAATGGAATTATCCCACACATGCATACTGGAGTTTATTCTTGTAATATTATTCTTTATATGAGAGAGGTGGAGAAAAATTTATCCCACATGTATTATGGGATATGTTCTCCCATCCCTCTAGCATATATAATAGAGGTAAGGGAGACCCATTTGAAATATTGAGATATTGCAACGTTGTGATGTAATACTTTTGTGGGATAGCGAAAGTCTTCTAAGATTGAGATCTTTTTGAAGAATAAGAAGATCAACCTTTCGTGGATGTTTTCCCATTTTGGGATTTTACCACATCAATTTTGTCCTCTCTTTTCTCTTGCCTCTTGTTTCTTGTCTCTTGTCTTGCATTTTATATATTTATTGATTTAGTTGTTACTTATATTTATAGGAGATTAGTCTAGTTAGATTCCTAAATACATGTTAATGCATATTTATCAAATCTAACAAGATTATATTATTAGTTAAACAATAGGATGATACAATCACAACTTGGTAACGAATGTAGAAGGTGAAGTGCCTCTGCAATTGATCCAAGGGGGGGTTTGTGAGTATCCTTGTAGCCAGATCTTGTTAAAGTTACAGCCTCATAAGTCATTCTCAAATCTAATCTTTTGTGTAGCTAGGATTGGGCCTCATGTGTTGAGGTAGGGAGCCTGAGTTGGACTCAGGAAATTGGAGTAAAATTCTTGTGTCGGACTCGAGAATGACTAATCGTTCAATGTAAAAGGTTATTCCTCATGTGTTGAGGTGAATACTTTGAAATTTCAAAGTGATGATGTTGTACAATCTTGCTGGATAAGGCTAAGGACTTGTGTGTTAAGTCAGATCCTCAAGTGTTGAGGTGGACCTCCAGTGTTGAGGTGGTGCTTTACATGTTGAAGTATTGATGTTGTGTGATGTATTACTAACCATGATAATTGGATGCTATTAAGGATCCTTTAGAGACTGGTCACCTTTAGAGTGAACTGATTTAGCATATAATCATTTGGTATGAGATTAATATAATATGATCACAACATCTGCCAAATATTCTTAGTATAATATGATATGATAGAAAAATTAAAATTAACACATATTGACCATGCAGAAAAGATAGAGATAAAAGATAAATGCATAGAGAACAAAGAGAATTTGAAATTACTCATGAGAAGACTTTAGTTGATTAAAGTGAACTCAAATTACTAAGCTTAAGTTAAAGTAATAATGCATGCCTCGGTTAATTAAAGGAACACTCATAGTGGTCACTTCAGTAAATCAATCAACATGATTTTAGTTAAGAATAGTTAACTAAAATGTTAATAAAAAGGAACTAGTTCACTAAAGTGTTTCGCATGGCAACACTTTAGTTAAATTAAAAGACGACGCTTTAATTAAACTAAAATACGACACTTACGTTATGACACTTGAGTTACAACTATTGCATGATGACACTTGAGTTAGCATCCTAACTAAGTGATCCTACATCTAGTTAGAAGGTTAGTTCATCTTGAAGTCAGTTAATCATGATATAATGTCAAAGATGAAAGACATGGTGCATTGTGCATTAGGATTGAAGAAGTCGATGTGCAAAGAAATTCTCCAATAAGAGCATTTGCTATAGTTTGCATGGGAGTTTAATTCCTCATGCAATGATTCACTACTTCTTGCATGAGACAATTTTTGGCAAGTCGTTAATGTGTTGGACACATTTCAAACTTCATCATGTTGATCTCTCTTCTCTATTTCTTAGCATCTACACCTCGGGTGTTTTATTCTCTCTTATCTTGTACCCGGGGTTCCGAAAGCAATATGATATTGTAAAATACATTCTCTGTTATCTATAATAATTATACTGAGAATCCCATGAGGGGGCATAACAATTGGTAAAGGTGTTGAGCTATAAATAGAAGGTATCATTTTCAAATCCCCGCAATATTACATGTGTGCCATGGTTCATGCGTTATGGATGCACCTAGGGGTATAGTGGTAGCGGGATTGGATCCTTGGACGCTGTGTCACGTGAGTACCAACCCAGTCCCTAGTTGTCGATTCCCCTAGTACAAAAAAAAATTATACTGAGAATATTTGTTGGGTTTTTTCATCCTCGCTATTTTGAGGGTTTTTCCTAGAGTACATATTGTGTTATGATTGAATGTTTATGTCTATGAATGGTTCATTGATTTCAAGTATTCAATATTTTCTCACTTAAAATAATTAAAGATCAAATATTAACATTAACTTCAACGGGGTATTGGAGCTCAGGGTGTGAAGGAGCTAAGTTTTGACAAGCAATATTGAGCCTGCGTAGATCCTGAGAAGTTGAGCACATTACTTGAAGACAATGGCATCGATCTCACTAAGAGATCGACTTGAAGGCACCTCAAGTTTCAACACTTGGAAAGCCCAGGTTTTGAAAATCCTAGAATAACATGGCTTAGATGACTACGTATCTAATGTGGTGGAAGATCCCACTACTAATGCGGGGCATACTAATTTCAAGAAGAACCAAGCTAAAGCCAAACATATCATCTATGATTCGGTAAAAGACAACTTGATGCTCATGATCATACTGTTGAAGACAGCAAAGGAATGTTTTGATACTTTGACAAACCTCTATGAGAAGAAGGATTTGAGTCAGAAGAGGGCATTGAAGAATAAGCTTCAAAATCTTAAGATGGAGAAGTATGAGACAGTGTCCTCCTTCTTCATGGAGATCTCTTAGGTAAGAGATCAAATTACTAGCATTGGAGTAGTAGTGGATGAAGATGATCTCATTCAAACCGCTATTGATGGTCTCCCATTCACATGGGAGACATTCTTAGCTATTGTTAATGGCCAAGAGGTACAACCTAACTTTAAGAGGTTGTGGCATTACTACCTCCAAGAGGAAGGGCAAATCCAAAGCAAGATTACTTCCACCAAAGAATAAAACCTTGCTCTTACTGCAAGGATGAAGAGAGGAAAGAAACACTTCTCTCAAAAGAAATTTTCGCATCCAAATAAGAAGGTATACAAAAAATACTTTAAAAATTTGAAGATAATATGCTACAATTGTGACAAGAAGGGCCATTATGCAAGGGAGTGCCAAGCAAAGCAAATAGTAAAAGAAATATTCGATGCTTCTACAGCTATAGAAGATGAAACTACTCAGAAGAATGCATTTGATGGAAATGAGAGAAAGAGGGAGTATTACCTTGTCTTAGCCCTTTTTGGATCCGTCATCAAACATGGTTGGTAGATAGTGGCACATCCAAACACATGATTGGATATAGAAGCACCATCACTGATCTAAAAGAGAAAAATTCACATGCAAGGTGGAGCTAGGAGACAATACAACCTATTCGATCCAAGGAGTTGGATCCACCTCCTTCTAGTTGAGATCAGGTGATATACTACATGTTGAGGACATTATGTATGTTACAGGCTTGAAGAAGAACCTCATATCAGTTTCAGTTCTAGAAGATAAAAGCTTCCAAGTTATCATCATGGATAATCAAGCATTGTTATGGCCAAAGAACAAAGACTTAAAATATGCATCAATGATTGGAGTTAGAGAGGGAGGTCTCTTCAAGGTACCTGGGAAGTACATTCAATCTATGGTCCACAACATAATAATCCCATGCAAAATATGGCATAGGAGACTTGGTCACCTCCATTACCAAGCGCTACCTGGATTACAGAAGATGGTAAAAGGTATGTCTGTATTTGATTTTGAGAATGATAGTATATGTAGGAGGGGTTGCACTCTTGGAAATAATGTTAAAAAGAGTTTTCCTAGCAGTTCTAATAGATCTAAAGGGATTTTAGATTTAATACATTCTGACATATATGGTCCCATGTCAGCACCCTCCCTGAGTTGTTATTTATATTATGTTCTATTCATAGATGACTTCTATAGAAAGTCATGGATTTATTTCCTGAAGGATAAGAATGAAAACTTCAGCAAGTTTTAGGATTTCAAATCCCTAGTTGAGAATCAAACTAGAAAGCACATCTGTGCTTTAAGATCTGATAATGGAGGTGAATTTGAGTCACGTGCATTTAATTATTTATGCAATCATGCAAGAATATGTAGACAATTGACACCCTACGACCCCTAGAAGAATGGGGTTTCCAAAAGGAAGAACGTAACCATATGTGAGGATGCAAAATTCATGATGCATGATAAAGATATTTCTACCTCCTTATGGGCAGAAGTCACCAATACAATTGTGTATATCCATAATAGAATCCCTCATTCTATTCTGGTAGAGAAGACCTATGAAGAAGTGCTCACTGGTGAAAAACCAGATATTTCACACTTGAGGATCTTTGGGAGTTTTGTATACATTCATATATAAAAAGAAAAGAGGACAAAGATAAAGCCATCCAGAAAGAAGGGAAGTTTGTTGGTTATAGTGAATCATCCAAATCCTACAAAATTTATGTTCCAAGTGAAAAACACATTGAAGTCAACAGAGATGTGACATTTTATGAAGAGTCTGCTTTTAAGCACTCTAAAGAGCTTCGATATGATACAAACATAGAGGAGCATGAGACTCCCATGATGGAGGACCCATATTATGGTTCTCCCCATTCATATGTTGAGAGGGAGAATCCATAAGAGTTGTCAGATTCACTAGCTCCTAAAGAACCAATGGATTTGGTTGAGAGGTCACTTGATGAACCTCTTGCTAAGAGAAGATTCACATGGTGCCAAGACATTCTACAAGATGGAAAGAGGCATGGAGCACCATTAGGATCATCTAGAAGGCGAAAGAAACCTGACAGGTATTCAGGGTATGTTGCATAGATGAGTCACATCAATGATTTAGAACCTTCCACCTATGAAAAAATTGTTAAGCAACAAGTATGGAAAGAAACAATGGTAACGGGATACAAATCTATTATGAAGAATGATATTTGAGAAGTTGTTCATGAACCTAAAGGGAAGTCCATAGTAACTTCTAGATGGCTTCATAAGATCAAGCATGATGTTGATGGTAGTATTGAAAAGTATAAATCTAGATTTGTTGCCTGAGGTTTCTCATAGAAAAAGGCATAGACTATGATTAGACATTCTCTCTTGTGGCCAAGTACATGACTATTCAAGCTATGATCTCACTTGCATTTGTTCTAGGATAGGAGCTTCACCATATGGATGTGAAAACAACCTTCCTCTATGTTGAGGTTGAGGAATAGGTTTACATACAACAACCTGAGGGGTTTGTAGTTCTTGTGAAGGATTCTCATGTTTGCAAATTGAAAAAATCCTTCTATGGGATTAAACAATACCATAGGGATTGGTATTTAAGAATTGACAGCTATCTTTAGAAACTAGGTATCTCTAAGACTGAAGCTGATCCAAACCTGTACTTGAAGATTGTGAAGAACCAACCGTTGATATTGGTTCTCTATGTTGATGATTTGTTCCTTACTGGAGAGGAACATTTGATAGCTTGGTGCAAGAGGGATCTCACTTTTGAGTTCGAGATGAAAGACTTGGGTCTTATGCACCACTTTCTTGGTCTTGAAGTTTGGCAAAGGAAAGGTGATATTTTCCTTTAGCAAGGGAAGTACATTGTTGATGTGTTACGGAGGTTTGACATGATGGATTGCAAATCCATGACTACATCGATGGTTTCCAAATTGAGGAAACTACATGAGTTCGATTCTGGATCGGATGAAATGGACCCCACTTTGTATAGACAGTTATTGGTTGGTTATTGCACTTGATATAGTTGAGACCTAATATATGTTATGTTGTGAGTATCCCAAGTTAGTTTATGTCTTATCTGAGACACAGGAATTGGATTGTTGCTAAGCATGTGCTTAGATACCTTCGAGGTATGATTACTTATGGACTCAGATATGCCTCCAACATTGGAGTTATGCTATTTAGTTATGTAGACTCTTACTAGGGTGGACATGTTGTGGACCGAAAGAGTACATTTAGATATGTTTTAGCTTGGGTTCAGCTATGATCTCTTGGTCTAGCAGGAAGCAGATTTCCATGGCCTAGAGTACTATAGAAGTAGAGTATATTGCAGCTAGTATTGCCTGCCAAGAAGTAGTACGGCTTAGGAAGCTACTTGTTGGGTTGTTCGGTGAGAAGCTTGAGTCTACAATCATTCATTGTGACAATCAAAGTTGCATCAAGATTTGTGAAAACCCTTTGTTTCATGATAAGTTGAAACATATTGAGATGAAGTATCACTTCATCATAGGCATGGTTCAGAAAGGTGTAGTGATATTTCAATGCATTGTTATCGATGAGCATATTACATATGTGTTAGCAAATCCTCTGTTAGTGATAAAGTATAGGTACTTTCGATACAATATTGGTGTGGCAGAGAATTCCTCCCTCACTAAGAGGGAGTGATAAAGTTACAACATCACGAGTCATTCTCCAAGCCAATCTTGTATGCAGTCAAGATTAGGCCTCATGTGTTGAGGTAGGGAACCTGAGTTGGATTCAAGAAATTGGAGTAGAATTCTTAGGTTAGACTCAAGAATGAATAATACTTCAGTGTAAAAGGTTATTGCTCATGTGTTGATGTGAATATTTTGACATGTCAAAGTGATGATGTTGTACAATTTTGTTGGACAAGGCTAGGACTTGTGTGTCAAGTCGAATCCTCATGTGTTGAGGTGCACCTCTAGTGTAGAGGTGATGCTTTGCATGTTGAAGCATTATTGTTGTGTGATGTATTACTAACCACGGTCACTAGATGATATTAAGTCTCCTTTAGAGACTAGCCACCTCTAGAGTAAATTACTTTAGCATATGATCATGTGGTTTGAAAGTAATATAATACGATCACATCATCTAACAAATCTTCTTAGTATAATCTGATACGATAGATAAGTAAAGTTAGCACATATTGACCATGCAAAAAAGATAAGAGATAAAAGATAAATGCATAGAGAACAAAGAGAATTCGAAATTGCTCATGAGAAGACTTCAGTTGGTTAAAGTGAACTCGAATTGTTAATATTAAGTTAAAATAACAATGTATGCCTCAGTTAATTAAAGGATAACTCATAGTGGTCACTTCAGTAAATCAACCAACATGATTTCGGTTAAGAACAATTAACTAAAGTGTTAATAAAAAGGAAATAGTTAACTAAGTGTTTTGCATGACAACACTTTAGTTAAACTAAAAGATGAAACTTAATTTATGACACTTGAGTTACAACTATTGCATGATGACACTTGAGTTAGCATCCCAACTAAGTGATCCTACATCTGGTTAGAAGGCTAGTTCATCCTTAAGTTAGTTAAGCATTATTTAATGTGAAAGATGAAGGCACGGTGTATTGTGTGTGAAGTATTGAAGAAACCGAGGTGCAAAGAAATTCTCCAAGAAGAGCATTCGTTATAGTTTTCATGGGAGCCTAATTCCCCATGCAGTGATTCACTGCTTCTTGCATGAGATAGTTTTTGGCATGTTATTAATGTGTTTGACACATTGCAAAGTTCACCAGGTTGATCTCTCTCCTCTATTGCTTAGTATCTACACTTGAGGTGTTTTTTTCTCTCTTATCTTGTACGAGGGTGTCTGAAGCAATTTGCAATTGTAAAATACATTCTTTGCTATCTATCATAATTATACCGGGAATATTTGTTGGGTTTTTCATCCTCATTGTTTTGAGGGTTTTCCCCACAGTACATCATTTGTTATGGATGAATGTTTATGTGTATGAATGGTTCATTGATTTCAAGTATTAAGTATTTCCGCACTAAAAAGAATTAACGATCAAATCTCAACCAAAAATTTAACAAATCTCTAGGCAGGTGAGTAATGGAAGATCTCGTGATGGTGAAAGTAGAAAGCAAGAGGTGGCTTTTTTCATTCTTTCTAGTGAAATATCGACAACATAACAATGCTTTTAGTATATAGAGATGTATAAATGTGAATGTTGACCATGAGGACTGCTTTTATAGGAAAAAATAATGGTAAAAATGAGATATTGTTTCAATGTGAATGCCCTCCATTCCATTGATGACTTAATGGAGAGGCTAGGGTTTTGGAAGATCATATCAGTTATTAATTTTGACCTTATCAATTGGATTTGTCCACTTTTAGAAACTACTTCTATTGGGGAAGTGTAGAATAGTGAATAATAACTGAAAAGTGCTTTTTGGACTAGGTGGTGGGTTTTTGGGTAAAAGGTGCATCCTCAAGTCACGACTTTCGAAGGAAAAAGTGTGACCTATTAGTTAGGGTGGATTTTTGGAGTTGACTTTTAATTTTTGGTCATTTACTCAAGTAATGTGGATTAAATGAGATGGAAATGTTACTAATATTGATGATAATGATGCATAACGGTGATGAAACACATGACAAGGCAAGTGAGAAAATTTGGTTGTTAACATAAATGCACAATCATCAAAATCAACATGGACAATGATTTTGACTTAGTAAGACACTCTATTTTGTTTGATATTATTATGAAATTTAGTTTTAGTAATCATTTTGTCAAGCAAATGCAAGCATGCATTGGTGGCCCTTGGATCACTCCTCTAGTCAATGGAAGGTCCACCTCCTTTCTTAAATACAACAAGGGGTTGATATAGGGTTTCCCTCTCCTCTCCTCTCCTCTCCTATATCTAATGAGGCTAAAGCATTGAGTATGAAATTGAAAGCATAAAGTATATATGGTAATCTTAGTGGAATCAACTTCATTAGAGGGATGAAGCCTATGAATTATTTATAGTTTGTTGACAACACCCTTCTTCTAGAGTGTGCATCGACTATGATAGTTGAAAGGTTAAATATGTTTTAGATCACTTCCTCAATGCATTAGGTGGGGGGGGGACAAGGGTAAAAGGCATGTTTTTGGTTGGAATACCAACCTCTCTCTCCTTTAGTTCATTTCCAGTTTTTTTGTAATTTACGTGCATAGAGGAGTGAAAGAGCTTCAAATACCTTGGGATGTCAATTTTTCTTAGCAATACAACTACAACATTATAAGAAGAATCATTACTAATATCGAGAACAAATTTCAATAGTGGGGATCCCAATGATTGAATTTAGTGGGGTGAATTGTTCTAATCAAGTCATTCCTCTTAGCTCTTCCTATTTATCATTGTTTTTCCATGCTATCCCCTTTTGGTATTAGGTAACAAATTGCTCAAAAGATTTACAACTTTATTTGACAAGGGGGTAAACCAAATTAAAAGAAATCCAATTTGGTCAAACTGTGCATGATCATGAATCCCAAGCAAAGAGGTGGTTTAGACATTAAAAGCCCAAGTTGATGAAAATTGCAAAGGAGGTTAAAATAGTTTGGAGATTCATCGTTGGAAAATTTGATTGGTGGAAGAGAGTTATTGTTAAAAAGTATTTTCAATGCAACAAAAAGAGATGTCTTAACAAACCACTTGACAGATATAAAAAGGGATCACATATTTGGAAACTATGCAAAGTGGTAGTCCTCTAATCCAATGTAAGATCACTTGGATTCTAGGCAATGGAAAAAATGTTAAATTGTGGATTGGTCCAACACCATGGGAAACCCCCCACTGGAAAACAAGGATGAGCTTCTTCCATTTAAGTCATGGATGGATGATCATGACCTAATTTCTCTATATGATATCTCCTCTTTGGGGGGGGGGTGGCAGGTTTTGGATTGGATGGTCTTTGTCGCCCCCTGATCCATTCCAAAACTTAACACCGATGCTATTCTCTGTCTCGAAAGGTTGTGCACGATTAGATCGAAACCAACAAGACAACAGAGGTGTTGGATTATCCAACAATATTGAGAGGGGGAGGTGAATCAGTATTGTCTTCTTTTTCTTTTATTGAAACAATTAGTACAAGACACACAAATAATCAAACAAGTTAGGACACATAATTTTACTATGGAAACCTGAAGGAGAAAACCACAAACTCAAACTCATTAATAATATGAATTTTACAAAACTGTTTATCTGCTACTATAGAAAGGATGCATCAACACCCCATATTTTTTCCTGCTACAACAGACAAGTATGCTATAATATCCCAGTTCTTCTGCTGCTACAACAAACAAGGATGCAACAGCACCCTGTTTTCTAGCCACAACTGGAAGGAGGTTGCAACCCCATGTAGGCTTGCTGCCTTCCCTAGCACTACCCTGCCACCCTGATATGTTTTATCTTCCAAATCTCCTTTTTAACTCTGTCACAGATAATTCTTCATGTCACTTGTCTCTACCTCCTCTAGTTGTTGCTACAATATGGAGTAAAGGGACACTATTCAACAGGTCGAAATATGCACATATATATTCATCATACCCATATGAACCAGTGTGTCTTATCAATGATACCATGCCTCTTTCAATGATCACGTCCTTTCATCTATGTTAGTTATGCCTATTTACCAAAACACACTTTCACCAAGTGTGTCTCTTCAACAAACACATTTCTTCATTAACAGTCATGCCCTTTCATCAAACACATCTCTTCATTCTAGAACTTCATGCCTTTCACAGTCATAACCTTCTTATTCATAATAACTATTTTTATTATTAATAAACTCTAGTTAAGAATTAATATTCTTCATATAATAGTCACGTATCTTCATCTTAACTCTTCATAAATTTCTCACGTGATTTTGGACCATCGAACAAAAATCCTTCTGCAATCGCCTTTCCGCAACCTGGGGGGGATCCTTCCTTTCGCAATTGTGGATTGCGTGTTGCGAGGTTGCCTTTCAACTTTTTTCCCGAATTGGGCTTCTGCAATATCCTCCCACAAATCACTTTCCACAACTCCTGTGAACCATCAATTGCTTGCAGAATCCTCCTCATCCATTGATCATATATCAAACACGAAACTTCCTTTTAGCGCTCTAGAATGTTATCTTTCGTGCACATTTACTTTGTGGATCCTTTCCCCAGCCATTGATGATCACTCTTGGATCATACTCCTTCGATTGTTTAATCCAACTTGCATAGTTCTAATTCCTACAAAATTTTAACAAGCACATAACTTCTTGTATCAGATTCAATCCTAACCATCGATATCTACCTTGCCTCATCCTCGATCGTTCATCCCTGTAAGACTTAAAGCATTATTTAGTGTTTGGATCTCCATCGATCCTTACAATGATCGATGGTCGATCAATGAACCTGTACCATAGTTATTTCAGAACTTGGTTAATTGATCAAAGAATCCATTAATCCTCCTCATTGATTTGCATATGAAAATGTCCTCTTAATCTCCTGTATCTGACACTTGTCAAAACATTGTTTTTCTCATTTTGGCAGGTTTACTTCTTGCACATGTGACCACCAGAAAGAAAGATAAAAACTGTGGGTAGACAGACATATCACCAAAGAACAAACCCATGTTATTTAATGAATTTATTTACACAAAGGTTGCATTTGGTGGGCATTTGAAAATTTTCCTTAAGAACTTTTGTGTTGACCCTTAGACAGTTTAACAAAACCTTAGGTCACCTAGGGTGGATTCTTTCTTTCATCAAAATTAGAAGGTGAAGTATCTAGAGCATGGGGGACAACATGTTGATTTTATCTATGCCAACTTCATCCTACATGCCATGTCATCATGTCCTAGGTTATTCCTTTGTCATTACTGAACTTCTTTGACATCAATTACAACCATACTTAACATTCTCCCCCTTTGACATTGATGGTAACAATTTCTCAATTTTCCAATTTTCTCCCCCTTTGACATTAATGACAAAGGCTTCCTTCTAACAGCTCCTCCTCTCAACATATCTCCCCCTGACATGCTGCCTTTTCTCTGTTTTATTCACTGTAAGGAGATTACTCCCAACTTATGTCTAAGATGTTCAAATTCTTCTTTGGGTAGTGTCTTAATGAATATATCAGCATTCTATTCTTTAGTTTCAATATATTCCAATTTGACCACTTTTGAGACACTTGATCTCTTATAAAGTGATATTTTATTGGTATGTGCCTTGTCTTGGAGTGCATGACAGGGTTTTTTGGTATGTTTATGGCACTTGTATTGTCACAATTTATCACTATTGGATGCTCATACTTCACAAGTAAGTCTTCCAATGTCTGCTTCATCCAAATGACTTGAGTACAACATGATGCAACATCAATATATCCAGCCTCTATTATAGATAGTGCTATGGAGGATTGTTTCTTGCTTAACCATGATACCAAACAATTTCCCAAAAAGATTGTTGCTCCACTGGTACTCTTTCGGTAAAAAACACTTCCTGCCCAATCTGCATCAGTGAATACTCTTAAAGTGAAGTCTTTACATTTTGGGTACCATAAACCATAATCCACAATACCTTTTAGATATCTAAGAATTTTTTTTACTGCATCCACATGTGTTTCTTTGGGATATGATTGAAATCTAGCAACCAATCCTACAACTTGCATCACCTATGGTCTTGTAGTTGTCACATATAGCATGCTTCCTATCATAGATCTATACCTGGTATGATCTACTTCCAAGGACTCATCATTCTTGCTTAACTTACAACCAGTGGTCATAGGAGTATTAACAGGCTTGGATTCTTCCATCTTAAACTTCTTAAGCATGTCGTTGATGTACTTGGTTTGAGAAATGGGGATTCCTTTGTCTGGTTGATAAACCTGTAATCCCAAGAAGAATGTTAATTCACCCAACATGACATTTCAAATTCCTTCTTCCTTTCATAAGCAAAGTTTACACTTAGTATTTGTAGATTGCTTCCAAATATGATATCATCCACATAAACAACAACAATGACCATATTCTTACCTTCGATCTTTATGTAGAGATTACTAACATTGGCTCCTCTTTCATATCCTTGTTGCTTCAAGTAGTTATCTAGCCTTGAAAACCATGCTCTTGGGGATTGCTTAAGACCATAGAGTGCCTTTTTTAGTTTGCAAAGATAGTCTCCATTTTCTGACAAGAGGAAACATTCAGGTTTTTTCAATATAGACTTCCTCTTCTAGTTTCCCATTCAAAAATACAGACTTGACATTCTTCTGATATACTTTGAAGTTTTTATAACATGAAAATGCCAAAAACATTTTGATTACTTCAAGTCTTCCCACAGGTGCAAAGGTTTCTTCAAAATCAATACCCTCCACTTGAGCATATCCTTTACACACGAATATTTCTTTGTTTCTTATCACTTTGCCATTTTCATTGAACTTGTTTTTGAAGACCCACATGGTTCCTATAATATTCTTGTTTGCAGGTCTTGGAACTAGTTCCCAGATTTGGTTCTTCTCAATTTGATCCAATTATTCATTCATGCCTTTGATCCAATCCTCATCTTTGTTGGATTATGCAAAGTTCTTAGGTTCCACCAGTGATAGTAAGGCTTGTTCATTAAATAGTAGTTTTCTTCTTGTACTAACTCTAGCATCTTTGTCACCTATGATTTGTGTCTCATGATGATTCTTTTGTATTCTTCTAGATGGAGCTTTTGTATCAGGTCTTGGAGATTCTTCATCTTCACTTTCTTGTGAATCTTCTCGTTTCTCTTCTTCTTCTTCTTATTCATCATGATCACTTTCATCCTTTTGCAAGAATTCCTTCTCTCCTTCACCACTTGTTCTTTCATCAACATCTTGGATTTTATTCTTCTTGATTTCATGTCATCTACCCTTACATCTGCACTTTCTATGATTTTGTGTAGCCTTTTATTGTTACATCTATTTGCTTTCTTGGTGGAAGAATATCCTA
Source organism: Pseudotsuga menziesii (assembly GCA_001517045.1). NCBI lineage: Eukaryota > Viridiplantae > Streptophyta > Pinopsida > Pinales > Pinaceae > Pseudotsuga > Pseudotsuga menziesii. The sequence goes on from LPNX010704503.1 coordinate 49,437, forward strand.
AAAATATTCCTTCATCGATTCTAGAGTCAAATTTACCTAGGTCATCTTCATTCCGTTTTATGTAGCACTTGCTTCCAAACACTCTAAAATATTTTACTGAGCCAAGTCTTCCATACCATAGATGGTAAGGGGTCTTGTCATTATTAAGTATAAGTTTTCCTCTGTTTAGTATATAAACAATTGCATATACTTCTTCCCTCCAATACACATCTAGAAGTTTTGCTTCATTTAGCATAGATCTCACAACTTCTTGGACTGTCTTGTTTCTCCTTTCCACGACACCATTTTGTTGAGGTGCCTTTGGGGCCAGAAATTGTCTTTTAATTCCATGGGTTTCACAAAATTCATTGAATTGAAGTGAATCCACCTCCATTATCTGACCTTAAACATTTGATTTTCAAACTTGTTTCATTCTCAACTTTTGCTTTAAATATTTTAAACTTCTCAAAAGCTTATGATTTTTCATTGAGAAATGTAACCCAAGGCATCCTTGTATAGTAATCTATGAACAACATGACATAGTTATCTCCTTGCAAGCTTTTAGTTCTAGTGGTCCACAAAGATCAGTGTGATTTATTTCCAATGGATGTGAGGTTATATGTTCTTTTGTTTTGAATCCGGTTTTAGTTTGCTTCCCATGTTGACAATGTTAAACTAGTAGCAACAAGGAAGGTCTTCCTGCATGCATGTGTTCTTGCATGCAGAAGACTTAAATTAGGAAACCAATTGTATTTAATTTACTTTTCCTAAGTTTACTTTGGAAAATAAATTAAAGTGATCTAAATTAACTTTAGTGAACCACTAGTTAAAGTGAAAGAGAAATTAGGTTTTTTGCTTTACCACTACTTAAAGTGAAAGTGAAATTAGGGTTTTCGCTTTACCTAAAGTTATAAAAGAGATATCAATTGGTGGAGAGAACACACACACTTGTATTCCGACAGAGACAGGATACAGACAGGGAGAGAAAGTCAAACATAGGATTTAGCTAAGAAGACGGAGGAGCGAGTAACAGGATCATCGAGCTTCATACAGTTGGGTCATCCACTCACACAAGAGGGTGTTGAGGTTTAGCTGGGATTTGCCTAGTGATTCTTTCGGGTGCTGCATTCGCCAGGTTTGGGTGAATTTGCAGTGATTGTAAAAGTTCCATATTTTCTCATAATAAAATCTATATCTGGCTGCTGCACCGGTTTTCCCATCTTGGGTTTTTCCAGGGGTTTCCATACCAAAAATAATAGTGTCAATATTGTAATGTGATGTTGTGTTTTATTTCTCGGTTTTATATTTCGCTGCATACTGTAAAAGATATTCATGTGTGGTTATCAGTTGATATTTTTCATGCACTGTTTAGCCCTAGTTGAATATTAAAGAAAAATTTACATGGTATCTGTTAAGTCAAGAACTTGTTTCTACCTTTTTTATGTTTGCTTGTTATTTTTATTTTAGTTTGCTTATTTTCTTGACTTTATCCTTTCACTTATTATAGAAATTTTTGGTATTTAGTGAAATTTTTTGAGTGTTTTTTTGCCTTTAGGTTCATTATTGTTTTTCCTTCGTTAGCTTTTGAAGGGTTTCAAGGTCATTATGTTGAGTTAATATGTCATAAATATATTCCAAAAACACAGTTCATCACCTAACTTGCATTCAAAATGGAAAAAGGTTGTAAAACAGCGCCAAAATAGAGTTAGAGTTATTCTTGTAGCGCAAGTGCCCGAAATTAACGAAGGAGCGCTACAAGAATATCGTGACTCTATTTTCTCCGATTTTTTAGCCAAATTTGTGCATGATTTCTAAGCTGGAGTGACTGATTGCGTGATTTGAGGGTTTTTTGCTACGTGTGGATTCAGGAATCATCATGAGAACAGGTGGTTTCATGTCGTGAGGGGATCCTGGTTATCATTAGCCCGAACGCAGTCCATCATGACAAGTAGTGGCATAGATTGGGTACAATGTGAGGCCTCTGTGATGGCTCTGGATTTAATGGTGATTCTAGGAACTGCTATTGGAATTAATCTTCTACTGGAGCTGGATATGTTTCTGTGTGTGTTCCTGAGCACAGTTAATGCACTTTTATTTCCGCTTGTTTTACCACTCCTGGGAAAGCACTGTGTTGAAGTATTATCTATAAGCATAACAGGATTGGTGCTTCTATTCTTTGCACTCGGTTCTTTATCCACGGATTCTGATGCTGGCTCTATAGTGAATGGAATGATTCCAAGAGTAAAGCATGAAAGCCTTTACACAGCTGTGGGCCTTCTCGGTGCAAATATTATGCCTCATGACTTTTACCTCCACTCTTAGATTGTGTGAAAAAATGTGCAAAGCATACCAATTGGGACATTGTGTCATTACAATGTTTTGGAGATTGCATTTGCATTTGGTGGAATTCTGATGGTGAACCTCGCAGTGTTGAGCTCTACAGCAGTAACTTTTCATAATGCAGGCCTTGAAGTTTTAACTTTTCAGGATATGCACCCATTGAAGGAACAGATATTCAAAAGCTCAATCGCTCTCGTGGCGTTTTTTTCTGGCTGTATTTTGTGCCAGCCAGTTGACCAAACTAACTGAGACCATTGGAGAGCAAGTTGCTTTGGAAGGTTTCCTTGGTATTGATCATCATATATGGTTTCAACGTATTTTAATGAAAGCAGGTGTGATTTCCCTAGCCATGCTTTATGTATGGAATTCAGGGACTGCAGATGTTTATCAGTTGTTGATATTTTCTCAAGTCATGTTGGCTATGCAACTTCCAGCTGCTGTAATACCTTTTTTTAGAGTGGCATCTTCAAGTTCAGTAATGGGCACTCATAAAATATCTCTTTTTGTGGAAGTTTTGGCCTGGTTATCCTTCTTTTTGATGCGCATCCTTAATAAATCACTCTTGTCAGATATGTCTTTTGGGGATAGCGAGTGGATAGGTTCCTTGAGAAATATAGGCACTGGTATGGCAGTTCCTTTCATTCTGATTCTTATGGTTGTTATTTTGTCATTAGGGTTTATGTTATGGCTTATTGCAACATCTCTGAGGTGTGCAAACCACAAAGTAGAGGACCAAAAATGGTTTGAAGAATCAGAAACTTGATATGAACATGCAGAGCATTTTGTTTCCAAAGAAATGGTCACATATGGCTTAAATTCTGAAGCTATTTCAACAGAAGAGGTTGAAACATTAGAGAGCAAGGGAACCAGAATTGACAAGACTTTGCCTGGCAATGATTTGAAGCCTGGGAAATATTTGAGTATTTGTCCCAAGGTTACAGAAGTTCAAGCAATGGAGCACACAAGTCTAGAAAGTGGATTTTCTTCAGCTGAGATTGTCCCCTATATTGATTTACCTCCACTGCCTGATGTTATAAATGTTAATGAAATCCATTTTATTGATTCTCAAGCTCCCTCAGATTCTTTTTCGACAGAATCATTTCCTGTATCAGTGCCTGTACCTTCCTCAGATGGCCTTTGCATTGACAGTGTACTGAATGTTAGTAAGCCTACGAGAATTGAGTTGGAGACCTCTGTTTTTAAAGAGACGGATGTGGAAGTTGATGCTGAGATGGAAAAGTATGATGATGATGGGGATGGTTAGGAGAACGAAGATGTTCCTACAGGGATATCTGAAAATGCACCGGTTGGATATGGCTTCAGTAAGATACAGGGATAAGGTGCTCTGAACATTGGCTTTGAATCAGATGGATTACAGGGAGTGGATCATATTATAACAATTCATTTTTTAGCCAATCATTTTTTATGGTCCCATGGAAATGGCCAATATACAAGCCCAAAAAAGAAGTATCACAGTTTGCCTGATATATCTGGTTATGACACAGTAATGCAGCATCCAGTTTATAGTAAAATGCACAGATCACTGATAATTCTGCTCAGTTTTTCCTGTTTTTGGTTATTGAAGTAAAATGCCGACCACGAGTTAATGGAGAGGAATTTTTTAAAACAAAAAGATGTTTTCGTTCATAAGATACTCATATACAAAAACCTCTCTCATTTTTGCAACAGCTATCAAGGTTTGAAAGATTCAGTTTAATCTTTGAAGCCTATTTTTCAAGGATTTTAAATATTTAATATTTTCCTGTTTTAGTGTTCAGTTTGCGGGGCATATTTTGATTGATTGAAGATGAATTTTTAAAAACAAAGAGAGGTTTTTGTCCACCATGGAGAAATTTACAAAACCCTCTCTCAGTTTTTACACAGGTGTCACGAATTGAGAGATATGGAAGCTTCTTTGACACCTATTTTCCAAAAATTCGCCATATTTGCCAGGAATCCGATTTGCTATTTTTAGTCAATTAGTTGAATTAGTTAGTTAATGTAACTGCTGGGTAGTTTCAATTTCGACCTAATGAAGGGGAGGTAGAACTACTTCTTTGCAATTATAAAAGAGGGACAAAGGGACAGAAGAAGGGTTCTACTTTTTGGCCGGCTAAGGAGGTCTTGGACTTGTTGATGATTTAAGTACATAACTCTCATGTTTATTTGTTGAATAGAACTATGAAATATATGATCTTGATCACCCTTCACACTATGTTTTAGCTTCATGTTTTAGCCTGTTTAGCTACTTGACTGATATATTCATTGCTGGTTTATGGTTTCTTTACTTGTAATGCTTGTCAGTTATGATGAACTTTAAGATTATTTTCTGAGTGGTACTTGTTGATTATATTATGCATCTCTCTTCTTATTTATTTATGATTTAGTTCCTGCTTGACTCATGAATGTATTCCCTTCAGCCACCAGACTTTACAACCACTAAAAACTTTCAAGAAAACCCTAAAACCTAGTTTACTTTATTGAGTTTTATTTGAGATTGTGTTGGCTTGTTTCTTTAGCCTTGGAAACAATTTCTGGCACAAACATCTTTGGCGTCGTTGCCGGGGACGATTTTGAAAATATATTTTCCCTGGGATACTTATCAGTTTTACTGGTTTTAAGAGGTGAACTTAAACCAGCACATCTTTAAGGCTATTTTTCACCAAGTTTGACACAGTGGCTACTAGAGGAGTTGGAAGAATTAGAAAGTTTCAGTTATCCCCGGCTTTATGCAGCCCTAATTAATTTGAACCACTGTCACCCCTTTCTCTTTCTGAGAAGAAGAAACAAAATCTGTCTTGACAAATTAATTGGCGACTCCACTATTTCAAGATGCAGAGGCCGATGTCCATGGAAGCTATTCTGGCTCGAAGGTTTGCACCTTTCAATTTTTCTGATGTTCCAGGTTTTCCAAATCCTGTACCTATTATGGATGTTTGGGGAGATTGTCTTCCACGGTTTAGGGAAAGCAAAGAGGATAATCCTTCAGATCACCTCATTAGATTTCATCAATGTATGGTCCAGTTAAATATCCAGCATGAAGATGTGCTCATGAAGATGTTCATGTATTCACTTGACCAAGATGCACGAGATTGGTATTTTTCTCTTCCCACTGCTAGCATTTCTTCACTGAAAGAATTCCACACATGCTTTCGGAAACATTGTAAGTATATGTTCTCAGCTGAACTCTTTTTAAAAGATTGTTGTGAGCGGGCTAATGTTTATCATACAATTTCTGATTTAAAAAACCATGATGATAAGTACAATCAAGGGTTCAAAACATGTCATGAAGAAGTTGAAGTTTTAGAATTTGTTGAAGATGAAAAGGTAACATTTTCAGATACTGCAGTAAAAGAAGAATGCCATGATCATTATGATAATCAAGTTGTTGTTTTAGGCCAGTTTGAGGATTATTCAAGTGATGAGATCAGTAGAGATAGTTTGGAACATTCTCATAATGATTTCAACAGCCTTAATAACAGGTTGAATGCAAATCCTTTTGAAGATCAATCTCTAGTTCAACAAACTTTTGAAAATCATTGTTGTGTTAAAGATCACCTTTGTATTGAAGGAAAAGATGAACCTTTAGCATCATCATTCGAAATTTCTCAGAATGCTCCTTGTTATGATGAAAAGATTAGGGTTCCAAGACAAGAAATCTGTGATGAATTAGATCCTATTCTTTTTGGTTTTGATACTAAAGTCGATGAAGGCCGGGCTGTTCACATTTTTTCAGAGGTTGCTTATATTCATGGTTATGATAAATCTGTTGTTCAAAATCATTATGAAGAGGCTCTAATTTTTAATAAATATGATGATGAAATTGAAAAGAAAGACCCAGAAATCTGTGAGGTGTGTGATATGTCACAATCTGATCAGCAGATTCAAGAATGCATTCAGTCTATTATCCTTGAACAACAAAAGCCAATGCCTGATAGTCATTTATTTGAAGACAGTGTGGAAAAGGAGGTTCAAAGTGTTGACATTATTGGTGATACTATTCAAAAATTTACAGAGCAAATTCAGGTTGATCCTGATGTCTTTTATCGCCAATGCCTGATTGGTATTCATGGAACAAAATATTCTTATGGACAACTTGTCTTTTTCATAAAGCAGGAAGAGGTAACTTGTGGAAGTTTTTATGATCCAGTAGCATATTATTTAGAGTCAATACCATGTTATAAATCTGTTATTTCAGAGACACCATTTGATGAAAGCGAATATAATTTGTTAGATCATTACTCTTCACGTTTTCCAATATTTCTGATTACATATATATGTGGAGTTGGAAACAAGTTTTGGTGGGTTGATCAAATTTCTTCTTGGTTACATTGCAAATGGGATTTCGATTTGATTCAGTAGATGGAAGGTTCCTCAAAGAAAGAGATTTGATTTTTCATTGTATATATCAGTGTGTGAAGGATTGAATAAAGACTCCATAGCCCAATGGATGTTTTGCAGAAAACCAGGCAGTTTTGGTTACAGAAGGCACTGGTCTACAGGTTCTTAAAGCCTCACAGGGAGGACTTCATCCCGCAGCTGGAGCCAGATGTTAAGTCAAGAACTTGTTTCTACCTTTTTTATGTTTGCTTGTTATTTTTATTTTAGTTTGCTTATTTTCTTGACTTTATCCTTTCACTTATTATAGAAATTTTTGGTATTTAGTGAAATTTTTTGAGTGTTTTTTTGCCTTTAAGTTCATTATTGTTTTTCCTTTGTTAGCTTTTGAAGGGTTTCAAGATCATTATGTTGAGTTAATATGTCATAAATATATTCCAAAAACACAGTTCATCACCTAACTTGCATTCAAAATGAAAAAAGGTTGTAAAACAGCGCCAAAATAGAGTTAGAGTTATTCTTGTAGCGCAAGTGCCCAAAATTAACGAAGGAGCACTACAAGAATATCGTGACTCTATTTTCTCCGATTTTTTAGCCAAATTTTTGCATGATTTCTAAGCTGGAGTGACTGATTGCGTGATTTGAGGGTTTTTTGCTACGTGTGGATTCACGAATCATCATGAGAACAGGTGGTTTCATGTCGTGAGGGGATCCTGGTTATCATTAGCCCGAACGCAGTCCATCATGACAAGTAGCAGCATAGATTGGGTACAATGTGAGGCCTCTGTGATGGCTCTGGATTTAATGGTGATTCTAGGAACTGCTATTGGAATTAATCTTCTACTGGAGCTGGATATGTTTCTGTGTGTGTTCCTGAGCACAGTTAATGCACTTTTATTTCCGCTCGTTTTACCACTCCTGGGAAAGCACTGTGTTGAAGTATTATCTATAAGCATAACAGGATTGGTGCTTCTATTCTTTGCACTCGGTTCTTTATCCACGGATTCTGATGCTGGCTCTATAGTGAATGGAATGATTCCAAGAGTAAAGCGTGAAAGCCTTTACACAGCTGTGGGCCTTCTCGGTGCAAATATTATGCCTCATGACTTTTACCTCCACTCTTAGATTGTGCGAAAAAATGTGCAAAGCATACCAATTGGGACATTGTGTCATTACAATGTTTTGGAGATTGCATTTGCATTTGGTGGAATTCTGATGGTGAACCTCGCAGTGTTGAGCTCTGCAGCAGTAACTTTTCATAATGCAGGCCTTGAAGTTTTAACTTTTCAAGATATGCACCCATTTAAGGAACAGATATTCAAAAGCTCAATCGCTCTCGTGGCATTTTTTCTGGCTGTATTTTGTGCCAGCCAGTTGACAAAACTAACTGGGACCATTGGAGAGCAAGTTGCTTTGGAAGGTTTCCTTGGTATTGATCATCATATATGGTTTCAACGTATTTTAATGAAAGCAGGTGTGATTGCCCTAGCCATGCTTTATGTATGGAATTCAGGGACTGGAGATGTTTATCAGTTGCTGATATTTTCTCAGGTCATGTTGGCTATGCAACTTCCTGCTGCTGTAATACCTTTTTTTAGAGTGGCATCTTCAAGTTCAATAATGGGCACTCATAAAATATCTCTTTTTGTGGAATTTTTGGCCTGGTTATCCTTCTTTTTGATGTTCATCCTTAATATATCACTCGTGTTAGATATGTCTTTTGGGGATAGCGAGTGGATAGGTTCCTTGAGAAATATAGGCACTGGTATGGCAGTTCCTTTCATCCTGATTCTTATGGTTGCTATTTTGTCATTAGGTTTTATGTTATGGCTTATTGCAACATCTCTGAGGTGTGCAAACCACAAAGTAGAGGACCAACAATGGTTTGAAAAATTAGAAACTCGATATGAACATGCAGAGCATTTTGTTTCCAAAGAAATGGTCACATATGGCTTAAATTCTAAAGCTATTCCAACAGAAGAGGTTGAAACATTAGAGAGCAAGGGAACCAGAATTGACAAGACTTTGCCTGGCAATGATTTGAAGCCTGGGAAATATTTGAGTATTTATCCCAAGGTTACAGAAGTTCAAGCAATGGAGCACACAAGTCTAGAAAGTGGATTTTCTTCAGCTGAGATTGTCCCCTATATTAATTTACCTCCACTGCCTAATGTTATCAATGTTAATGAAATCCATTTTATTGATTCTGAAGCTCCCTCAGATTCTTTTTCGACAGAATCATTTCCTGTATCAGTGTATGTACCTTCCTCAGATGGCCTTTGCATTGACAGTGTACTGAATGTTAGTAAGCCTACGAGAATTGAGTCGGAGACCTCTGTTTTTAAAGAGACAGATGTGGAAGTTGATGCTGAGATGGAAAAGTATGATGATGATGGGGATGGTTAGGAGAATGAAGATGTTCCTACAGGGATATCTGAAAATGCACCGGTTGGATATGGCTTCAGTAAGATACAAGGACAAGGTGCTTTGAACACTGGCTTTGAATCAGATGGATTACAGGGAAGTGGATCATATTATAACAATTCATTTTCTAGCCGATCATCTTTTATGGTCCCATGGAAATGGCCAATATATAGGCTGAAAAAATAAGTATCACAGTTTTCCTGATATATCTGGTTATGACAGAGTAAAGCAGCATCCAGTTTACAGTAAAATGCACAGATCACTGATAATTCTGCTCAGTTTTTCCTGTTTTGGGTTATTTAAGTAAAATGCCGACCACGAGCTAATGGAGAGGAATTTTTTAAAACCAAAAGAGGTTTTTGTTCATAAGATGTCCATATATAAAAACCTCTCTCAGTTTTTCAACAGCTATCAAGTTTTGAAAGATTCAGTTTAATCTTTGAAGCCTATTTTTCAGGGATTTTAAATATTTAATATTTTCCTGTTTTAGTGTTCAGTTTGCGGGGCATATTTTGATTGATTGAAGATGAATTTTTAAAAACAAAGAGAGGTTTTTGTCCACCATGGAGAAATTTACAAAACCCTCTCTCAGTTTTTACACAGGTGTCACGAATTGAGAGATATGGAAGCTTCTTTGACACCTATTTTCCAGAAATTCGCCATATTTGCCAGGAATCCGATTTGCTATTTTTAGTCAGTTAGTTGAATTAGTTAGTTAATGTAACTACTGGGTAGTTTCAATTTCGACCTAATTAAGGGGAGGTAGAACTACTTCTTTGTAATTATAAAAGAGGGACAAAGGGACAGAAGAAGGGTTCTACTTTTTGGCTGGCTAAGGAGGTCTTGGACTTGTTGATGAGTTAAGTACATAACTCTCATGTTTATTTGTTGAACAGAACTATGAAATATATGATCTTGATCACCCTTCAGACTATGTTTTAGCTTCATGTTTTAGCTTGTTTAGCTACTTGACTGATATATTCATTGCTGGTCTATGGTTTCTTTACTTGTAATGCTTGTCAATTATGATGAACTTTAAGATTATTTTTCTGAGTGGTACTTATTGATTATATTATGCATCTCTGTTCTTATTTATTTATGATTTAGTTCCTGCTTGACTCATGAATGTATTCCCTTCAGCCACCAGACTTTACAACCACTAAAACCTTTCAAGAAAACCCTAAAACCTAGTTTACTTTATTGAGTTTTATTTGAGATTGTGTTGGCTTGTTTCTTTAGCCTTGGAAACAATTTCTGGCACAAATAGTATCAGAGCTTTGGTGAGCTAAAGCTGAGAGATTTGCAGCAACAGTGATTGATCAGGGGAAAATATGTAGGAAGACACAAACCTAGACTTCCAAATCTAGGGTTTGACAGGTACACTTCACTATGGCCATGCAGTTGAGAGTTGAGGATAGAATCCAGTGTGCTCAGAACTTTCCTACATAGAAAGAAATGATCACAAGGATCCTAGACGTCAGTGATGCAAAGGAGCACATTGAATCCATGAAAGTTGCACCCATAGATCCGGTAGATCTGGAAACTTGGAAGAAGATTGATTCCAGAGCCATGATGATTATCATGGATGGAGTGAAGGACCATATAGTCCCTCACCTTTCTGGTAAGAAGACCACATTAGAAATGTGGAAGGCTTTGGAGAGTTTGTACCGGAGCAAGAACACGAACCAGAGGATGCTGTTGCAAGAGAGGATGCGCATCACCAAGATGACCAAGGGAGAAGCAGTGGTGCCCTATCTCATGAGGCTCACATAGATCAGGGATGATCTTGGAGCTATTGGCTCTAAGATAGATGATGAGAAGCTAGTTTGGATAGCCCTCATTGGCTTCTATAAGCCATGGGACACCTTTGTCAAAGGTGTTGTGGCTAGGGAGAAGCTCCCTGATTGGAAGAGACTATGGGATGACTTTGTGCAGGAGGAGACCCTCATGGGTCAAGGATCAGGCTCATCCAGTAGTGCCCAACGAATTGTGGATGAGGAGGCGCTAGCCCTTACAAGGAAGAGCAAGGGGAAGGGAAAGAGGAAGAAGGATGGTAAGAAGAACCTTTACGTGTCAAAGTTCAAGTGTTTTATCTGCCACAAGCAGGGACACTTTGCCTCCCAGTGCCCAGACAAGAAGAAGAAGAGTAACACTCATATGGTTGGATCTGCAAAGGTGGATGAGTTCAGTAGGAACTTCGATGAGGAGTTTTGCTTGATAGCTTGCGTGGCAAACACCACAAGGAGTAGCATATGGTACATTGATAGTGGAGCATCTAGTCACATGACTGGACAGAAGAGATTCTTTAGAGACTTGCAAGAGGGTGGAACAGGGATCCACGTTGAGCTGGGTGATGATGCGTGGTATTAGATGCAGGGATTTTGGCACTCTTTCATTTGAGAGGGAGTATGGCAAACCCCTCAGTTTTACTAATGTGTTATATATTCCAGGACTGACCAAGAACCTTATATCAGTCTCCACTCTGGAGGACAAGGGATATCAGGTGAATTTCCGTGACCATAGAGTGTATATCAGGCCCCAAGGGGTCAGATAGGAGCTTGGATCGGGTGATTGGCAGAAGGAGCGGGAAAGTGCACAGATTACACTTTGAGCCTGCAAAGGCTCTAGTCAGTAGCAGTGAGGGTGAGTTGTGGCATAGGAGGATGGCACACTTACACCATGGAGCATTGAAGCATTTGAGACAAACAGTCATTGGAGTTCCTCAGGTACAGGAGGAAAAACATAACCACTGCAAGGGTTGTGCTTTGGGGAAGATCATCAGGAAGTCGTTCCCATAGAGTGAGCACAAGTCTAAGGAGCCCTTGGACTTGGTGCATTCGGATGTATGCGGACCTATGAGTATCCATTCGTTCAGTGGTTATAGTTACTGTGTAACCTTCATTGATGACTATTCCAGGAAAACCTGGATCTTTTTCCTAAAGGCTAAGTCAGAGGTTTTTAAGAGGTTCTGAGAGTTCAAGAATATTGTGGAGAACCAAATAGGAAAGAATATTCGAGTGTTGAGGACAGACAACGGGGGTGAGTACACTTCCAATGAGTTCATGGAGTATTGTTCGACTGAGGGGATCAAGAAGGAGCACATTGTGCCCCATACCCCACAACAGAATGGAGTTGCAAAGCGAAAGAATAGGAATATGGTTGGAGCAGCCAAGGCCATGCTATTTGATCAGGGATTACCACTATTCCTCTGGGCCAAGGGATACATGACTACAGTATACATTCAGCACAAGTGTCCCCACGCAGCCTTGGGGAGGAAGACACCAGAGGACGTCTTCACAGGAACTAGGCCAGATGTGAGTCACATTCAAATATTCGGTAGTGTCTGCCATTGTCATGTTCATGCTGACAATAGGAAGAAGCTTGACCCTTCTGGAGAGAAGGGGTTACTTGTTGGTTACAACAAAATTTCGAAGGCATATAGAGTTTACATTCCTGCTCGTAGGAGGATCATTGTGAGTAGGAATGTCCAGTTCGATGAGGACAGGGCCTTACAAAGTTCTCTGGACTTACCATTAGAGCAGCAACCAACACAGGAGTTAGGAGTCAAGTTGGAAGAGCCAGATGTACAAGTACAGGTACAGACAATGAGCACAGGTTCTGGTAGTCAGAGGGAGTCAGGTGGACATGATCCTTCAGTCATTGACTTGAAGGAGCTACAGTAGGAGACCAATATCCAGCAATCACGGCAAGTTGACACTAGGCCAAGGCCTAAGTGGTTTAAATCCATAGCACAGGATTCCAGGCAAGTAGATCCTCGATAGACATCTTTTAGACAGAGTGTACCACTAGAGAGGCTTAGTTATATGCCATTGATGATAGAGTTGATTAACTCTGAACCTTCTAGCTTCAGAGAGGCTACACAACACGATGTGAGGAAGGAAGCTATGGTTGACGAGTATGACTCCACTATGAAAAACCAGGTATGGGAGGTTCTGTCGAGGCCACAAGGGAAAAAGGTGGTGGGATCCAAATGGATCTACAAGGTGAATCATGTAGTAGACAAAAGCGTGGAGAAGTACAAGGTGCGCTTTGTGGCAAAGGGATTTTCATAAAAGGAGGGCATTGACTATGAGGAGACCATCGCTCCTGTTGCCAAGTATTCTTCCATTAGGACCATTATCTCACTAGCAGCTGAGATGGGTTGGCGTGTCCCTCAGATGGACGTTAAGACTGTCTTCCTCAACGGAGTGATAGAGGAGGAGGTGTATATTGAGCATCCAGAGGGGTTTGATGTGGAGAATAGAGAGACACATGTATGCAGACTACATCGAGCTCTTTACGGGCTTAAGCAAGCACCTCGAGCATGGTACTCGAGGATTGACAGCTATATACCGGAGATGGGATTTCAACAGAGTGAGGCTGACCATAACCTGTACTTCTGGATAGATGAGGTTCCTCTCATACTGGTCCTATGTGTGGATGATCTCTTTTTGACATGAGATGAAAGGCTAATTGGAGACTGCAAGTCCAACCTTGCAGTGGAGTTTGAGATGAAGGACCTTAGGTTGATGCATTACTTTTTGGGCTTGGAAGTTTGGCAGAGAGATGGATGCTTCTTCATCAGATAAGGGAAGTATGCAGTAGAGATCCTGAAGAGATTCAGGATGGAGGACTACAAGCCTATGGCCATACCTCTAGTTTCAAACTTGAGGAAGATTGATGCATCAGGGTCAGATGGATTTGATCCTACCTTGTATCGTTAGCTTATCAGATCGCGTATGTATCTTGTCAACACTCGACCAAACATCAGCTTTGCAGTCAACTCTTTGATTCAGTTCATGGTGAACCCTCAGAGAGTGCATTGGACAGTTGCGAAGCACATACTTCGCTACATCAGAGGTACAGTGGAGTATGGATTGGTTTATGACCGCAAGGGGAGTGTACAGTTAGCAAGTTTCACAGATGTTGACTGGGCAGGATGTGTAGAGGACCGGAAGAGTACTTCAGGTTGTTGTTTCAGCATTGGATCAGGGATTGTCTCTTGGTTTAGTAGGAAGAAGAAGTCAATTGCATTGGCCTCAGTAGAGGCTGAGTACATGGCAGTCAGCATGGCTGCTTGTGAGGGTATGTGGCTGAGGAAGTTACTTACAGGGTTATTCGAGTGCGAGCTAGAGGCTACAGTAGTTCATTGTGACAATCAGAGTGGAATCAGACTATCTGAGAACCCAATGTTCCATGACTAGAGCAAACACATCATCAGATACCACTTCTTGAGATATTGTGTTCAGAGAGGAAACATTTTGTTGGAGTACATACAGACAGATGATCAGGTGGCAGACATTTTCACCAAGGCACTTTGCAAACAAAGTTTTGTGAAGTTCAGGGATAAGTTGGGGTTGCTACTGAATCCCTTCCTCGTTGAGAGGGAGTGTTAAACTAGTAGCAACAAGGAAGGTCTTCATGCATGCATGTGTTCTTGCATGCATAAGACTTAAATTAGGAAACCAGTTGTATTTAATTTACTTTTCCTAAGTTTACTTTGGAAAATAAATTAAAGTGATCTAAATTAACTTTAGTGAGTAAGTAACTTCTTCTCATTAAACTTCTTCTTGTTTCCGGTCTTTCCCTTTTTGAACTTATTTGAGGCTTCTCTCTCATCACTATCATCTTGTTTAGGATGGGGACATTTTGAAGCAAAGTGTCTGATTCTTCCACAATTAAAACACTTTAGAGGTAGCTTTCATTTGTACTTGCCAATACCTCTCTCAAGTTTCTTGATGAACAGAGCTTCTTCATCATCTGAATTCTCTGAGTGATTCTTAGATGGGGTTTCATACTTCTTTGGTTCTTTGGAGACCTTAAATGCTGCTTCTTTTCGTCAAGGTTCATTTTGTCCCGTTCTCATCTCATATGCAATGAAGATCCCATGTAGTTCATCTAATTTCATGAGGTCAAGATCATCTCGTTCTTCTAGAGTAAATACTTTTGAGTCATACTTCATGGGTAGGGTTCTTAGTGCTTTGTCAATGAATTCTCTCTCCTTTATTACTCCTCCAAGGCCTCTAATACCATTGACAATTTCATTTACTCTTAAAAGGTATTCTGCAACATTTTCTTCCTCTTTCATTTTTAGACTTTCAAATTGTCCTTTGTATGTATGAAGTTTGGATTGTTTGACTTTGGATACTTTTTCATAGATAGCTTTTAAATTTTCCTAGGCATGTTTGGCTATCTTTCATTGCATGAATTTTACAAACACTGAATTTTTTAACCCACTCAAGATTGCATTTAGGTCTTTTGCATTGGCCTCATATTGGTCTAGTTCATCTCTATCCATAGGTAGGTCGTCTGGTACTTTGTACTCTTTTTCAATAAACCTCTAGACTTTGTATCCAAGAGACATTATATGGTACTTCATTCTTACACTCCAGTATGCATAATTATCTCCTGTAAATAATGGAGGTCCGTTGGCGGCTAACCCTTCTTGTTGATCCATAGTAGTTTTTAATAGGATCTTCCTTCCAATGATTAAACAGTAGTGAAGGATCCTGCTCTGATATCAATTGTTGGATTATCCAACAATACTGAGAGGAGGGGGGGGGGGGGGGGGGGGGGGTGAATAAGGATTGCCTTCTTTTTCTTTTATTAAAACAATTAGTACAAGACACACAAATAATCAAACAAGTTAGGCCACATAATTTTATCGTGGAAACCTAAAGGAGCAAACCATAAACTCAAACTCATTAATAAGATGACTTTTACAAAAAAATTATCTGCTACTACAGAAAGGATGCATCCACACCCTATATCTTTCCTGCCACAACAAGAAAGAATGTTATAACACCCAGTTCTTTTGTCTGCTACAATAGAGGAGGATGCAACGACATCCAATTTTCTAGCCACAATTGGAAGGACGCTGCAACCCCCTGCAGGCTTGCTGCCTGCTCTGGCACCACCCTACCACCCTGATATGTTTTATCTTCCAGATCTCCTTTTTGACTCTGTCACAGATAATTCTTCATGTCACTGGTCTCTGCCTCTTCTAGTTGTTGCTACGATCTGGGCAGTAGAGACACTATTCAACAAGTCGAAATATGCACATATATATTCATCATACCCATATGAACCAGTGTGCCTTTTCATTGATATCATGCCTCTTTTAATGATCACGCCCTTTCAACTCTGTTCATTATGCCTATTCACCAAAATGCACTTTCAACAAGTGTGTCTCTTAACAAACACATTTCTTCATTAACATTCACGTCCTTTCATCAAACGCACCCCTTCATTAAGGAACTTCATGCCTTTTCATAGTCATAACCTTCTTATTAATCATAAATCTGATTGTGATTAATAAACTCTACTTAAGAATTGATATTCTTCATCTAACAAGCATGTATCTTCATCGTGACTCTTCAGAAATTTCTCGCGTGATTTCAGAGCGTTGAATAAAAATCCTTCCACAACAACCTTTTTGCAATAGAAATCCTTTCGCAATTGCCTTTCCGTAACTATATTTTCACAACCTCTCTTTCTGCTTCCGCAACGACCCTTCCACATTTATCTTTCCACAATTAACCTTCCGCAACGATCTTTCTACAATCTGCAGGAACTCCTTCCTTCCGCAATTGCATATTGTGGGCCTGCCTTTCAACTTTTTTGAACAAGGCTTCTACATTTACCCTTTCTGCAACGATCTTTTCGAAATCTTCCTTTCTACAATCTGCAGTAACTCCTTCCTTTCGCAATTGCGGGTTGCGGGGTTGCCTTTCAACTTTTTCAAACAAGGCTTCCGCATTTACCCTTTTTGCAACGATCTTTCCAGAATCTGCAGGAACTCCTTCCTTCTGCAATTGTGGATTACGGGTTTTGAGGCTAGCTTTTAAATTTTTCCAAAATGGGCTTCCACAATATCCTCCTGCAAATCTCTTTCTGCAATTTCTTTGAACCGTCTATCACTTGTGGGATCCTCCTCGGCCATTGATCAACTATCAAACACAAAACTTCATTTTGGTGTTCCAGAATGTTATATTCCGCATACATTTACTTTGAGGATCCTTTTCCCAGCCATTTATTATCACTCTTGGATTGTAGTCCGTTGATTGTCTGATCCAACTTGCATTGTTCTAAATCCTCCAAAATTTTAACAAGCTCATATCTTCTTGTGTTAGATTCAATCCCGACCATCGATCTCTTCCTTGGGTCGTCCTCAACCATTCATCCTTGTAAGACTTAAAGCATTATTTAGTATTTGGATCTCCATCTATACTTACAATGATCGATGGTCGATGTATGACCCTGTACCATGGTTATTTCAGAACTCAATTAATTGATCAGAGAATCAATCAATCCTCCTCGTCAGTTTGCATCTGAAAATGTTCTCTTAATATACTGTATCTGACACTTGTCAAAACATGGTTTTTCTCATTTTGGTAGGTTTACTTCTTGCATATGTGACCAATACAAAGAAAGCTAAAAACTATGGGTAGATAAACATATCACCAAAGAACAGACCCATGTTGTTTGATGAATTTATTTACACAAAGATTGCATTTGGTGGGCATTTGAAAAATGTCCTTATGAACTTCTGTGTTGACCCTCTGACAGTTTTACAACACCTTAGGTCACATACGGTGGATTCTTACTTTCATCAAACTTATAAGGTGAAATATCCAGAGCATGGGGGACAACATGTTGATTTTATCTATGCCAACTTCATCCTACATGCCATGTCATCATGTCCTAGGTTATTCCTTTGTCATTACTGAACTACTTTGACATCAATGGAAACCATACTCAACAAAGGATGGGACTGCAACTTCTACTCTATTAAACTTGGCTATCAAGAACAACTACATGTGCTTCCTCTCCCTCAACAAGCTAGCATTTGGAAGCATGTATGACATGGGACATGGTTCCAAAAGGTTAATCCCTTCTATTGTAGTATGATCCATGGTAAACTATTGATCTTATAAAAAATTTAGAAGCAAGGGATCCAAGGCCCCTCTTGATGTGCCTTGTGTGAAGTTGAAACAAAAAAAATTGTTATCATTATCATAGATTGGCAACCCCAAAAACATGGACAGATTTGTTCCCCCTTTGGCACAAGAACTATAGAGGTTCTTTCCATCGCAAAGCTACCCTAAAAAGAGCTTGGCTTGCATTACCAAAATATATATCTTGGAATTTTTTTGCTGAACATTAAAATGATATTTCAAAATGAGCAATTGTTGCACCTAGAAATCTCACATTGCTTATCAGCCTTCATGAGAAATTCACATTGCCTTTCAACCTCCCAGAAATCCTGGCTTGAGTCACCTTGGTCACTTTTTTCCCATACCTAGAAGGGACGGCACCTTCATGTTTCTTACATAGAGCGTCGGCGACGCCTGCCACAGTGGACCCATAAGCGCCATTGTTTTCTTTCTTTGGAAAAAACCCTAGATTGACGCCTTTGTCAGTTTTGCTAAGAGCGCCGATGGTCAGAAAATGAGAAAAAAGAAGTTTCTGGAAGATTCCATGCGAAAGCCTCCATGGGGTTAGTTCCTATATGCTTGGGAGAGGTGGCATTCGCCTTCCTCACCTATAGGGATCTCATTCTATCCATTTTCCAAGTCATCTCATGGGTTCTTGGCCTATAAATGAAGCCTTCATGAGGAGAGTGGAGGAGGCCAGGAAAAGCACCCTTATGTTGTTAGTTTGAAGTCTGAATCAGAGGCAAAGTAGAGTTAGTTTATGGTTGGAGAGGTCTTCATAGTTATAGAAGATTGTAGACATTCTTGTTGAGATCGAAGCCATCGACATCAAAGCTTTTTTGTTGTACTTCTTTCTCATCCATAATTAATACAAAGACATTCCCCTTTCCTATATTTGGTTGTATTGATTGTAATTAGATATTATTGGATTCCTTGATCACCAATATGAACAGTCAATTTATCATGATGCTCTCATCCCGTTTGATTGTCTTGTAATCTATTTTGCACGTATCGTGAAACATTGCAAGGATTTTTGGAGAGAAGACAAGCAGATCCAAGGTGAAGGTATATTGTATTTCATCTTAGTTAATCTGATTATTCAAAGAAAGGATGTGTTGCTGCGTCTTTTTGTTCTATAGTTGTGATTTACATTGCAGAGGAACAAGCAGTGTCCGCACTGATTAAGAATTCCTGTCAACAAAATTGGCTACTCTACTGGGCAATGCTTAATCCGGTCAGATTTGGGGAAGATCCAGTCAAATCTATAAACTTCGGTAACCATTCCATCTATGAAGGTTGTTCTCTCTCCTTTTAGTTATTTCAGTTAACAAGGTAATCCATCTATCTTACGTTTCTGATTTTTGCCTCTTTTCTGAGTAGTTTTTACCCTGTTCAGTCTTATTTAGTCTTTTATGGTTTCTCCTGCAGGATTTTAATTTTTTTAGTCTATTGTTCGAGTTGTGCCTTTCTCTTTCATTGACAGAGCGTCGATCCCTCCCAAGGCGTTTTTTCCCTCTTTGCTCCTAGCGTCGACAATGCCTTGTTCCTCAACTGATAGAGCGCCGACGGTGCCTGTGTGCAGAAATCTAGAAGCGCCGATTCAGCCTAGGACACCCTGGTGCAATGCTCCTCAAAGGGCCGACGTAGACCTTCGAACTACCTGTTTAAGAAATTTTCCTTTCAAAATTTTAAACTGTCTTGTTCTCTAAAGATTTTTCAGTGTGGTTTGCTTGTTTGCTTGCTATCTGAGATTGTTGGTTTTTGTGAGTCTGACTCTCTGTTTGAGCTCAGATCCAAAGATTTCATTTTCTTCATTGTTATAAACGAAACTGGAAACATAGTTCAGTTTTGTTTTTTTAGTGAAGTATTTGAAAAAAATTCTTTTGAAAAGAAAGCTTATAGCCTCTTCCTAAAAGATTAGTTCCTTGTTTAAAACTGCTTTGTGTGCCTCATATTTTCTAGAAAAATACAAAAAAGAATCATATTATTTTCCTCTTGTTTATGCTTGCGAAAATTTTCATTTCTATTTGCATGTGTAATTCAAAAAAATAGGTATTTTGACATTGTAGCAAAAGTTAGTTTTGCATGCACGTTAGAGGCTTAGTTTTCTTTCTTGCCTTTTCAGAAACTTTAGGGCGATTGCTTGAAAGAGTTTTTTTGTGTTTGAAAGAACTTTCTTTGCATTCTTTATTGGATCTTGTTTTGATTGTTAAAAACAACTTTCTTTTGGTATGTTGTTGAAAAGAAAAGAAAAAGGTTTCTTCCTTACCCTAGTTAGTTCTCATCGAAGTCAAAAAAGGTGCATTTACATTTAGATTAATTTGCATTATTGGAGACCACACCTCACAAACTTTCACCTAATCGTCCAGATAAAATTAACGATAGCTTTAGGTCTAAAATTGTATAGAAATTTGAGTGATAGGTTAGTGATATGTTCGGGCGTCATAAAACGTAGGAGCTGTCATTATTTGTCTGCACTACAACCCAAGACTCATGCGGTTCTTCCACGTACCGTCGGTATATCGAACGACCTTTCACGTACCCTTGAGTTATATAGAAAGGTACTTCATGTACTCGATTATATATCGGAAGGCCCCTTGTGAACGGTTGTGCATTAAACAACACTACTACCGATTTGAGCTCCCACGTACCTTGCGTATATCGAGAGACCCCACTAGGATACCCTGACCATCTGAGAAAAACCCATTGGTCGTCTTGTGTGGAGCAATACACCAAAAACAACATTCGGGGAGATTACTACACATGTACCCCTGAGGTATATCGCGAGTTGCACCTACTTGACAAT
Source organism: Pseudotsuga menziesii (assembly GCA_001517045.1). NCBI lineage: Eukaryota > Viridiplantae > Streptophyta > Pinopsida > Pinales > Pinaceae > Pseudotsuga > Pseudotsuga menziesii. The sequence continues at coordinate 70,260 of LPNX010704503.1, forward strand.
CTTGGTGAGAGACTGACTATTTTGAACCCATCTCATCACTTAAGTATGCTTGTGACCTTTAGCTCTACGTAGGTTTTGTTTGTGTGCTTTTATCTTTTTTTTGACCTAGATTTGATAACTTCGGCCACCACCATGGCTGAGAAACTTGCGAGACGTCATTCTCGTAGATTGCAGGGTTTACCTCCTGACTCCCCTCCTACCATGGAAGGACAAGAAGGGGTAACCATGGAACAACTAGCTTCTGCTAATGTTCCCGTATGAACTGCCTTAGCTAGAGAAACCAGAGAAGATTTCACTATTTATACAAGTCCTTTGGTTCAACTGCCTCCTGCAACCAATGCTTCTATGCATGCACCATTCGAAGGTCGTGTCGATAGTCTTACTCCACTAGATTATGGCCCAGGTGCTCCTTTCTAGAAGACTTCTATGGGGCAGGCCATTGCCTCATTTGGGGTAAATAGGCCCTCTCCTGAACAATCTTTACCAAGTGAAGAAGAGTATAGACAAATCCAACCCTCTATTCACAATGCACGAGATTTTCATGAAAGAATGCAGATATTGGATACAATCTTAGCAGCCCCCATACCTCATAAAGAACCTGTTTTGGCTCTTCTTCCCCGTAATACAGACCCTTGGCCTCTAGCCGAAATTAAACCTTCTTCTGATGGTCATCCATCCTATGGTGAGACTTCTCGCAATCCAAGGAACCCTCGTTTAAGAGAAGAGGAATAAAGAAGAATTAAGGCATCTCTCGATCGAGCTCGTAACTTTTCAGAGAGAGTAGAAAGAATCATTCCTCCACCTACGTCTTGTCATGAAACTATTTCAGCTCGTTTACCCCATTTATCAGACCCATGGCCTGATGGATATCATTCACTAGCTCAAGTGTTAGGTCCTATTAAAGAAGTTCCATTTCAAGGTAGTCCAAGCCCAAATGACAATCCCACAGTTTCACATCCTAGCCCCATTACTAGGCCTTCCATACCAGTCATGGTTGGGGGGAAATCCACAAATAAAGTAATGTCAGCAAATTCTAACGTCGGGGGGCAACCCCCAGCATGAGTTACGTCATATGTTAGTGGAGTTATTGCTAGTTCAGTACAAGTTTCAGTTGTAGCACAACCTGCAGTAGTTATTCCTCCTACTAATACCAATGTTGTAAACCCCACATCTAGTTCATGCCAACCCTTACGAGTGCAACCTGTCAATAATCCAGCTTCTTGGGGATATACCTATCCAGGAATTTAGCCACCCATGGCTAATCAAGTTTATCAACAACCACCGCCAACGGCTATTTATCCTAGAATGCCCTACCCTGGGAATGCTTTTGTACCTTGGGGAAAACCCAATTGGTCCAATGTCCCGTCATATGGAGGAACTTTTGCAAATACTGCTGGAGGCTATGGTGGACCACCACCTGGAGGTCCTAGAGGTCTTGGAGGATCTGGTGGACCATTTGGAGGACTGCCACTCGGAGGACCACCACCCCCACCTGGAGGTGGCAAGCCACCGCCTAGAGGACCACCACCACCACCACCTTCTGGAGGACCACCACCACCTTCCGGAGGGCCCCCTCCCTCGGGTGGCCCACCTCCCCTTGGAAATTATGGAAATCAACAACCTTTTCAACACGCTTCAGGGGCATCATCCATAGCCATCTATCAATCTGCATATGGTCCTACTAGTCAGCAAATGCCATACCAGTACTACAAGTATCCGCAACCAAATCAACAACTACCATTTCTGGCTACTTTAGATCTGCTAGACTTGTCAAGATTGATAAATGACCCCATCCATCATGACCCCTCTTGGCCTGTCATTCCTGTAAAGCTGCCTTCTGATATACCCAAGTTTGATGGTAAACCCAGTGAAGATCCAAAAAACCATGTGATGACATTTCACTTATGGTGTTCATCCAATTCTTTGATATATGACTCAATCCATCTACGGTTTTTTCAAAGAACCCTCATTGGTATTGCCGTAAAGTGGTACATCGAGTTACCACAACACTGTTTTTGGGATTTCAATGCCTTAGCAATGGCGTTTTTAACACCTTTTCAATTGCCAATCTGATATGAAACAGGTACAGACCTTTTGACCTCACTTCGACAAACTACATCAACTCATATCTCCGATCATATCCATGAATGGAGAAGAAGACGAAGGTTAATTAAGGCCCCTATTCCTGATCAGTTGCTCGGTGGTTGGTTTACAAAGTCTTTACTTCCACCTATTGCTAGAGATGTTGCCACAGGAGGCGTTGTTACTAAGGAGTAAGCTATTAGCCGCGTTTAGTACCTAGACTTGGTCTATTCCCAGTCAGGTACTTTGTACGATCTGATTCCCCATGCTCCTAGACCTACAACATATCCATTAAGACCCGCAGCTGAACCACCTGTTGATGGCATACTTGGTTCAGTTCAAATGCAAACGGCGACAAAATCTTCTAAGAAGCAAAATCAAACCGTCACTCCGTCAACTCAACCAACACCATCTGCCAAAACTGAACCCTCTCCTGTTGCTTCCGTTGAAGTAAACATGATTCAATCAATTGAATCTTTAGGCAGAAAGAAGAAAGGAAAAAATAAATCTAAAAAACCTGATAATCGACAAGAAGGAAATAAAACACAGAATTCAGATGTTGATTCAAAAGGTAAGAGAAAGGTAAAGTATCATTGTTTAATCTACGGAGGTGACCATTTTACAAAAGAATGTCCTTGTCATGAGGAAATCGGTAATTTTTTTAAAACTTCACCCACCCCAACAGTTCTAAAATATCCTTTCCCTTCTCAACAATAGTTAATTGATCATAAGTCCTTAAACAAAACTTCTTCATCCACTGATGAAGTTCGAATGATGTCTAGTGAAAAGGTTAATTTGAACACAAGATCACATAGTTATGACCCTCCTCCAGAAAAGAAACTTGATGATGTTCCATCTGAAAAACCCTCAGCTTCCACACATGCTCCTAATAATGGTCTTCACATTGAAAAACCTATTCTAGAAGAATTTTTTCGTCCACCAAAGGGTACTCTATGTAAGTCCATAATCAATCCTAACGCTTGTGCCAACCAATATTATAATATTGTCGAATATTTGGCTCAAGCACCTTGCGCTATGTCGACTTTAGAGGTACTTCAAACTTGCCCAACTCAACGAAAAAACTTGCTTGCTGCCCTTGGAGCCATGGATCCTGAGAATAGTAATATCGTCACTTTCAAACTTGACGATTACAAGACGAGGCTCTCACATCAATTAGCTTTCCAAATAGCTATAAAAATTGCTGGAAAGACTATCCATTGTACCGTTTTGGATGAGGGTGCCTCTACATCTGTCATGTCTTTATCTTGTTGGAGAGCCATTGGTTCTCCGCAAATCAACCGTTCACCTACCACCCTCAAGGCTTTTGATGGTCATGGGTTTCAACCCTATGGATTACTACCTGCCCTCCATGTTGAACTGGGGGGCAGGTCAGTCTCCATTCACATTGAATTTGTCGATGCTCCTTTGGATTACATCTTACTCCTAGGTCGTAACTAGTTTTACGCTATGCAAGTTGTAGCATCGACCTTTTTTTCGGGTTGTCAAGTTCCCATTCCAAGGAAAGATTGTTACTTTTGATCAGTTAGTTTTCATCACGCCTAGTGCCATTACAAATGATAAGAACAACGTTCTGCTCCTAAATACCCCACAGTATAAGGACATTGGAGTAGGCCTTGTCAAAGACTCTTCACTAATGGGAGTCTTTCCCTTATCTGATCCTCCTCCCGCTTCAAAAACTGCATCTATTAACATGATTTCTACCTCTCATGCAGACAAAGGGAAAGCAATTGTTGAGGAATCAACATCATTTTCCCCTTTCGAAGAAATTTACAATACAATCCAAGCTACCAGTGACCCCACCATCAATGACCATTTGTTGGTGGCCTGAGACTGTTATCACATGCCATACTGGCTCGAAAACCCCTCCCCATATCTGTATTATCTTTCACACACACTTCCTACAAACGAATCTATTATGGAAGTTATGTCGTTAGAAGAGATGCCTTGGGAAGATTATCATCATCGATCTTTTTTCCTTCCCCCTTGCCATATGCTAGAAGACCACTTTACCTCCACGCTTTCATCTGATATAGCCAACAACCCTCAGTCTTCGATCCTCACTCGTATTGTTGATTTTGAAGGAAATTTGGGTACCATTACAAAAACTATGCCCGTGGACATATTAGTGAAACCAGGTATTTCCGATAAAATTTTCATAAGTCAGAACGCTTCACCTGAAGAGATCCAATTATGAACGACCCTATTCAAGGAGTTTAGGGATGTCTTTGTATGGACATATTAAGAAATGCCAGGGATTGATCCCTCTATCATTGTTCATCAGATAAAAACTTACCCTGATGCCAAGCTATTCCACCAGAAACTACGATAGGTCCATCCAAGAAAAGCAGCCACTATTAAAGAAGAAATTGAGAAACTTATGAAGGCTGGTTTCATTTACCCCGTACCATTAACTGAATGGGTGTCCAACATAGTCCCTGTGAACAAGAAACATGGCACTATTAGGGTTTGTATTGACTTTAAGCATTTAAATCGAGCTTGTCTAAACTACAACTTTCCCACTCCCTATATCGATTAGATAATTGACAACTACCTCGGAAGCGTTATTTTTTCCTTTATGGATGGCTTCTCCGTCTATAATCATATTGAGATTCTCTCGTCAGACCAACACAAGATGACATTTATTTGCCCTTGGGGGAATTTTGCTTATCGCAAACTGCCTTTCGGTTTAAAGAACGTTGGCACGACATTCCAATGTGCCATGTCATATGCTTTTCATGACATTAAACATGTTGTGGAACCCTATCTTGACGAACTGTCTACTCATTCCAAGCAGCGTTATATCCATGTCGATTATCTGAGAGTCATTTCTCTTTGATGTCGTCATTCTAATATTCGTCTAAATCCCCATAAATGTGTTTTTTGTGTAGAAAATGGCCGACTTCTTGGCTTTATTGTTTCTAAATATGGCATCCGTATAGATCCCTTGAAAATTGAAGCTATCTTAGCCCTACCTGCTCCCACGAACATAACTGAACTCCGAATTTTGTAAGGGAAGGTAAAATTTCTACTTCGTTTCGCCTGCAATTATGCAGAAAGGACACATGGTTTCATGAGGTTACTCAAAAAACATACCCCTTTCGTCTGGGATGATTTCGCGCAACGCGCGTTTGATAAATCTTAAACATGCACTTACCCATGCACCAATGTTGCAACCACCGAATTATGCTAAGGATTATTTCTTGTATGTGGCTGCATCCTTGTCTACCATAAGCATGGTCCTTGTTCAAACAGATGAACATGACCAGGAACCTGTGATTTATTACACAAGTAAAAGTTTTCTAGACTCTGAAACTCGATACTCACATGTGGAGAAACTTGCTCTGGCCACGGTCATCGCGATCCAAAAGTTCCATCATTATATTTTGCTCCGCACCACCACTGTTTATGCGGATTCCAACCCCATGTACTATGTTCTTACACGACAAGTGCTTGGGGAAAAATACTCACGTTGGATTGTGATTCTCAGGAATTTGAGTTAGAATTCGCTAAAAGCACTTCTAAGAAGTCTCTTGTTTTCGCAGAGCTTATATGTGACCTTCCCCGTACTACAGAGAATATAGAGCCTTTTGATTCATTGCCTGATGAGTCATTATTTCTCATTAGTATGACTGATCCATGGTATGGAGATGTCATTTTGTATCTCCAGACCTTACAATACCAGCCTACTGCTTCTCGAGATGAACGTCGTCGCGTTTTCCACCAGGACAAACATTATCTTATCCTGAATGATACCCTATACCGCCGTGGTGTTGACTCCATATTACGACGTTGTCTTACACATGAGGAGGCTGAGATCGTTTTAAATGATTGTCATGCTAGAGCTTGTGGCGGTCATCTCTATGGGTTGGCTACTGCCCAGAAAATCTTGCGTGCAAGGTATTTCTGGCCCTCTATTTTCAAAGATTGCATTGAAACAGTCAAGAAATGCCCACCATGTGAAATGTTCACTTCAAAGAAACGCACACATCCAGCTCCGCTCCATCCCGTTGTAGCAGTTGGCCCCTTTGCAAAATGGGGCATAGACTTCATGCACTATAGACCTACCTCTGTCGAGGGGCATGGATACATTATTGTGGCTATGGACTATTTTACAAAATGGGCTGAGGCTATGCCCACATATGCCGAAGACGGGAAGACTGCTGCACTATTCTTATTCAACCATATCATTGCGAGATTCGGGATTCCTAGGGCCTTTGTGACCGATCATGGATGACATTTTCAAAACAAAATGATGGCAGAGCTTAGTGTAAAATTAGGGTTTCATCACGATAACTATACATCGTACTATCCTCAAGCCAATGGCCAAGTTGAGGCTATAAACAAAGTATTAAAAACAATGCTTCAACAGATGGTAGGGCAAGCCAAGTCAAACTGGCATTTGCAGCTTTTCTTTGCACTCTGGGCCTACAGGACTACTGTCAAAACTTCCAGCAATTTTACACCTTTCCAATTGGTATATGGGTTGGAAGCTACTCTCCCTATAGAGTGTGAGATCCCTTCTTTAAAACTTGTTGTGGAACTATTTCCCAACACCACTACAGACGAATAAAGATTCATGTATCTAAACAAACTTGATGAAACTTGACACGATGCTGCCTTGGTTAATGAGGCACATAAACGAAGAATGAAAGTTCAATATGATAGGACTGTCCAACCCCATTCCTTCAATGAATGATACCTGGTCTTGACTTATGACCATAAGCATGACAAGCTAGGGGCAAGCAAATTTGAGTCTATGTGGCATGGGCCTTATATTGTCAGTCACTTTTTAGAAAAAGGGGCATACGAGTTGGTTGATTAAGATGAGATACCTTTGGGAGAGCCCCGAAACGGGTTCTACCTCAAAAGATACTATGCCTAAGTCATCTAGCATAGGGTCTTTGTAAATATTGTTTATAGTTTTCTATGTGTCTTAGATTTGAGAAGTGTGTCTTTTGTGTGATTCAAAATGTGTTTTTTCATAAAACCCTACATATGCATGTCTTTTGTTTGATGGACATATGACTTCCTTCATTGGTTTTGCTAATGGTGCTAATCGATACACGCTTAACCTTGCATCCACAGCTTGGGTATTGTACACTCCTACAAGTGAGTTGGTGAGTTCAGGGGGTATTCTTTTAGGTCCCTCCACCAACAATCTGGCGGAATATCAAGCCATGATCGGATTGTTGACGGAAGCCCTAACTAATGATGTAAGGGAAATTAGGGTTTACCTAGACTCCGAACTAGTTTTCCAATAGCTTAATCGAGTCTACACCATCTGAAATCCTCTGCTTATTCGTACTTTCCGAAGAGTTAGGTTGTTAGAGATGTCTTTTGAGCAAGTTTCATATCAACACATTCCAAGACATTTAAATGATGTGGCAGATTCCCTAGCTAACTATGTCTTAGATTGGCATATTGCTCATATTTAAAAGTCCATTTGAAACATAAACAATACATGTAAATTCATAAGTAGATGATCATTTCACACATCACATTTGTCACACACACAACTGTAAATATAAAATTTTGTCATATATAAAAACTGTAGCACCGAGATACAAAATTGGGCTGAAGCATCTCTAGCTTTCAGTGCCCTCAAAAGTTCAGGACTATAAAAAGCTCAAAATACACATATACATAGGGAAAAATCTGAAGCTTCGAAGCTTTTGGTGATACAAATACAAAAAGTGAAGATCAAAGTAGACTAATACTCGTGATGCTCATGGTAGCATTGAATAGCCTAGGACACTCTACGGAGTAGCCTAGCGAACCGTCCAAAGACACATGTAGTATGGCGTTGATAATGCCTAGGTACCTCGTGAGTAGTCATGTCAGGAATGCCCACATTCAAGTGCTGTAGGTTCTCCTTGAGATCTCCGAGCTCTTCATTAGCTTCAGAGCAGTATAGCATCATGTCCTTGGTACCTACTCGCCTAGCAATAGGCGACATCCCTGTTGGACATACAGACCCAATGTCTGCATGGAAACATTTTCATTTATCTCAGTACTATGAAATAAAAATGAAATAAAAATGAAATAAAATACAAAAATAAAAAACACAAGTGGATATTGTCTTTTCTTACCTCGGTCATCACATACTTATCCCTCATGTAGAACAAGCTCTGGGTCATTACGGAAGTCTGCCCCCTCATAGGCATAATCCTCCACCATGAGTAACTGGTTTCTCAACCAACGAAAGAAGCCAGATCCGTAACTAACTTTGGGCCCTCCACCTCCAAGGCGAGGCATGGCTGTAACCCATGCAACCATATTGGGATCCTCAGACTCAAGCCTAGTAATGGTCACCTGTGGTCTCATATGAGGCACCCGCTGTAAGAGAAAGGACACTATCACTGCTCCATAGCCAAATTGCTTCAGCGTTCTTCTTTTGCACTTGTTTAACTGATCCTTCAGACACACCAACATGCCTTCACACCAGTTGAAGATAGTGGGCTTCATGCACTGCAAAGCATATAGCATATGTGATCTGGTGGTAAGGTGGGCAGACCTAGTTCCTGTTAGGATTTTTAATCCTCCCTTGTCCAATTTGGTCATATGTCTAAATCGGGAGTCCTGTCTAAATCGGGAGTCCATCCAGTCTATTTATAGTCATTAACACCATTGGGTCCACTTGGCGTAATTGGGGCACATGTTTCAGTTACTAAAGTGTGGGGAACACTAATTGAGGCTCACTGCCACTGATTACACTTGATTGCAATAGTTTAGGAGCCTCCTAGACCAATCCCTACAATTTAGGAGCCACTGGGAGTGCCGAAACCAACCAAGGTTAGTTCAGTTCAGTTGATGACTAGTTAAGCTGAGTTAGGAGTCAGTTACATTCAGTTTTAGTCCTCTACATTCAGTTAGTGCTAGGTTTGCATGGCTTCACTAAGAAGGGGTGCATTTCTCACCTACCACATTCAGTTAGCCTCAGTCAACACCGAATGTAACACTTGAGTTGTGTTTTAGAACTCCGATGAACTCCGGTTATGGTTTAGACATGGTTAGTTAACTATTGAGTCCTCCGACAGTGATTTAGACAAGGTCTTAGTTACCTATAGTCAAGTAGAGCCTTATCAATTCGAATTTCCTCATGTGGATTCGAATTACATGTGGCTATTTAAGCCATTGTACTTCATTGTAATTATTATCTAATTACTCTTTGATTAATGAAAAGCATTCACAACTGCAAGACATTTTTGCACTGTTTCATTCTTCAATAACTGAGTAAATTGTGTGATCTATCATGTGAGTTGTGTGTTTGTCCACAGATCTATGTGCTCAATTTAATATGGTATCAGAGCCTCGGCGGACAAGGCACTTCTCCTCCTCAGATCTCCTATTGGATCATTTTTTGAGCAAAATTGCTCCTTCCAGCACTGCACTAGAAGCGGAGAATTTACCACTTAATACCCCAAGTGAAGGAATTGTTGATCAAGCTTGCTTGATTAACTAAGTTGGGTGTGAAGAAAATTCCAAAAGTGTAGGCTGTCCGACCTTATGGTGCCCTCTTTTTTGTTTTGTAGGTACAACTTCGAAATGGATTCATCAGTTCCTCTTCTCACCCTATCCTCGAACTATTCAGAATGGAAGAAGAAGATGATTTCATCTCTAATGAGACAAGGTCTCTGTCGGGTGTCTATTGGACTTGATAAAGAATGTTTTAGTAAGATCGATTGGCTGAATAATAGTGATGGAGCTTTTGTAACAATAGCAACGGGTCTTTCTCGTAGCTTGCGCTACCTCATTAGATCTATTAAAGACCCAAAAGAATTTATTGAAGACCTGAAGGAACTCTGGACAAGATTGGACAGAACCTTTGGAGTGATTAATGAGGATCATAATAGCATTTTGGAGAGTATATCCAGCACCATAAGCACTATTGATCCAAAATTCTCAGCCTCCACTCTCTCTAATGAAGTTGTTCAAGATGAAGAAGAAGCAAAAAATTCTACACAGTCAATTCGAATTGAAGACAGTCTCCATGCAGTGACTCCTTCTCCTGATGCTCCAGAAGTTCATGAGATCTCTGATATCTCATCTTCTCATATTGCTGAAATAGAAGAAGACATTCAAATATCTGATATTGAAGAAAAATTCTGCTGCACTTCCATGCAAACATTCACCAATGATTTTCCTTTGAATTTTGTGCAAAATTTACCAGTAATTGCTTCCGAAAGTGAAGAGAAATTTGATTTTTCTCCCTCTAATGTTGCTGCTGGTGTGCAAATATGTGATACCTTGGATATTTTGGAAGAAATATCAGATTACCAAAGTGATCCATTCACTCCCTATGATCTAGATTTTCCAGCAAATCCCTGCAAGATTGCATGCACCAAAATTCAGAATTTTGAAGAAGAAGAAAGTTGTGCATCCACCGTCTCGGTTAACCATTTATTTGAATCTTATATTAACCTTATTGGATCTGTTGCAGCTACAACTATTTTTCCCAAAGTTTGAAATTTTGGACCCTCCTTTTAATTTTTATCTTGCCTAAAGTCGTTTGGCTCCATGAACTCTGTTTTTGTTTTCCCTCTACTACAAGTTTGGATTGTTTTGAGGTCAACTATTTTCATGCTTTTCGGAAAATTGCTTGTGTCTGAAACTGCTTTGCGTTGTGGAATTTGAAGTTTGATTTGAAATTATTGTCCTTTGATCTGTGATTTCGTCCTTTGATATCGAAAGTCTGTTTCTCGTTTTCGCCGTTGTTTTCGGAGGTGAAACAAACTTTTTCGTCGCTGCCCGGCCGAAAGTCTTTTGGAACTTAACATTTTTGGTTTGGTTGTTCAGAGGTCATTTAAACAACGCATCGGAGCCATATTTCCCTCTGGAGCCTCCGTTGCGGAAGCTGAACGGTGAATGTTTTGACGGATAGCTTTGACTTTTTCGATGCCGTGATGTTATTATTTTGACTTGTTGTGCGGTGTCGGAGGTTGATTGAGGTTTGGGTCGGTGTTTTGATCTCTATGACGTCGTTGTTTTGGAGATGAGGACAACTTTTTAGACCGTTGCACAACCTTAATATTTTTCAAACACTTAACGTTTTCATGATGTTTTTGCGCCATATTGGAAGGTTTTATGACTGTAAGTTGGAAGCCATAGTCTGATTGCTTTCCGCCATTGCGGCTCCCGAGCGAACTAATCATCCGCCATATAACTGCTCCACTCACCGATGTTTTGTTATGGTTTTCGTCGATATGTTTTATTTGCTGCGGAGCCCGTAGTCTTTCCGTCTTCCGCCATTGCACCTGCGTATTGCACTAACCACCCGACGTTTATGTCATTCCGTTCATCGACAAGGTTTTTTTTTTTCCCGATGCTTTAGTATTTTGTCTTTCTGACGCCGATAGACTTAATGGTCTTGCGGAACTCGTTGTCCATCTGAAGCCCTCCATTGCGGCTGTTAATTAAACTATCCTGCCGATGCTTTAGTGATTTTTTCGCCAGTGAAAGTTTCTTTTTCCTGCATGTTCTGTGTGTGTTTTTACCCTATCTGATGGGTGGCGAAGTTTTCATTTTCTACCATTTTAAGGTTTTTGCGATGAGAACACAGTATAGGGCCTCATTTTGATGATCAGTTTTATTGTTAATATGGTTTACGTTTGTTGAAAAGATGCGGTTCGAATTAATGATGAATTTTGTTTTAACTGCAGACGGACTTAGAAGATTCTTCACATTACTGCTGCAAGGATGGCATAGCTAAAGGACAAAGCAGAAGGAAGTTGGATGAAAAGTGATAGGCAGAGATGTTCTGAGATCAACGAGATCTTTAAAAGACAAATAAAAGACAAAGCAGAATCGATAGCAACAGAGGCCCAGGCTTGGAAAGGTTCATCGGTTACCGAGCTGGCCCTGTTTTATGAAGTACTCATAAGTCATAAATCTGAAATGTAACGTCTGTATGAATCATGAGAACTCACAAACTGACAAAACTGTTTGGGGAGCCCAAAGGTCACCCCGAGGGGAGGGGCAGCTCAAGGGTTTTGGCTGTTTTTGTATAAATATAGGAAAGTTAGAGGGAATAGGGCCTTTTTCCCTGGAGAAACTTGTGAACCACTTGTTGTAAGAGGAACTATTTCGTTTTACAATAATAAATTACAAATTTTGCCTGTTGGAGAAGGTGCTGTGTGGAATGTTCGAATGTGATAAAATGAACAATGTTGAAGGGGAACTATTTCGTTTTCAACTGTGTTTCATTAACTGTGAGAGCGTTCTAACTTTCTGAACCTATGTTCTTATTTGAATGTTCTCTGGTTTATTCTGTAATAATTTCCATTATGAGTAATGGAGGTTTTAACGGTTGATGAGCTATCTTGTCGTGTATATCTTTATTCATGTTTATGTGTTTTGATTTTAAGAACAACTATCTGTGATTTATCTTAACATGTGAACAGTATTACATTACTCATACATTAATATCTTGCTCCCTAGGGACAACTTAGTTAGCCCTGTTTTTTCTAAGTGTGTGTGATTTAGATGTGAGAGAGTCTAAGATGAGAGGTAAGAACCTGCGCATCACATTGTGACCACTCCTTGCATTCTTGATCAATCTGCATTTTAGATAGGCACTTGCATATCATACTTAAAACTAAAAACACAAAAATATACATGGTGGACCGGGCCGCAACCGGTAAAACCTTTTATTTTTGTTACTTGACCTATGGTAGCCGGACCGCAAACTAGACGGATTCCCTACACCAAATAGTCACGGGCTAGTTGGGAACGTTGATTGGGGAGAATCCCTTGCTGTTGTTGCCAGCGAATTTCTAGGTCTCAACAGTTTTTGGCGCTAGAAGGAGGGCCGCCAGTGCATGGCTGGCCGAGGAAACCTGTTTTCTCGAGATTATTCCACCGGTGACAATCCTGAAAGCAGTTTCTTTCCCAATCCAATTCCTGAAGAGAAGGGTAAAGAGCATTTGTATTCTGTGGACAATGAAGTTGTTAATGATCTCAGAAGACACACTAGGGCATATGTGAATAATATTGGAGGATTACCGATTATCCCCGACTTGCCCATAAGAGAATATAAAAAGAAAGACCGTCCTATATTGGAAGACTCAGTGTTGGTTGGAGATTTGGAAGAACTGGTAGAAACAGCCTTACAGGAAGTGGTTCAGCCTTTAAATCAAGTGGGCCAAAATACACCTCATTGTTCACCTGTTCATACTCCTATTCATTCACCACCTCACTCTCCACCCAGACTTATGGCAGGCGTAAACGCAAATCAGCCACCTAACCCACCAAACCCACCACCGGCTTGGAAAGCCAGATCACCCCTAAACCTGACACCTTCGTTGCATGATTTACCTCAAGCTTTTGAAAAGATGCTGCCCAAGTTTGATCCAAATGAGAATATGTTAGTAGATGACCATTTACAAAGTTTTTATTTGGTAATAGAAGGATTGAGGGCTGGGGAACATGAGGATGTAGTTTGTAGACTTTTCCCACACACCCTTAAAGGAGCAGCAACATCGTGGTATTTCAATTTGCCTGCAAACGCTATCCCAGACTGGGATACCTTTGAAAGGATTTTTAGAAGTAAGTATGCAACCCAAAAAACTCATGCAGCTCTCATGAAAGGACTGTGCGCCTTAAAGAAAGAAAGAAAAGAGAAGGTGCACAGTTTTACCCAAAGATTCGCAGCCTATCTTAAGAATTTTTCTGAAGCTGACAAACCCTCGGATAAAGTTCTGATTGAGTATTATACCTCAGCTCTAGGACTCGAGTTGGCCATGTTTTCCAAAATGAAAGCCAAACCTACGTTAGTAGAGACTTATGAAGAAGCATAGAGAGTAGAGGCTGAGAAATAAAACATTGAAGACTACCCTGAACGGTTAGGAGAAAAAAATGTTGGGAGGAAAGCGATGTTATTTACTAAGCCTAAAGAGGAGCAATCACCAAATTTCGAGGGAATGGCAAAGATGATGCAGAAGCTCTCTAACAGAATCATAGACTTAGAAAAGGAAAAGGAAGCCCAAAAGTTCTATAAACCTTATTACAAGAAAAGGGAAGACAACAATCAATCCCAACCCCCTCCGCACAACCGTGCATCTATGAACTTAACGGAGGTAGGAATGGATAACTTTTGCACTTTCCACCAACAAACCCATTCTGAAAAGAATTGTCCTCAATGGATAAATTCAATGGCGTTGGTCATGAATCAGCTTTTGGATTCCAAATTAACTGAAGACAACGATGAAGAAGGGAAAGAAAACAATAAATCAACAGAAAAACAAGAGGATGAGGCCATGGTTTTATGGGACTGTGTATCGTTGTTTGATGCCGAGGAAGAAAAGGATCTAAGACACAAGGACATCTTGGAGACAAATCTAACAACGAGAAGCCACGGGTTGATTAAGGAAAACAGTCTTATGGTCCTGAAGATTAAGAGACTTCAAAAGAATGTTAAGAAATTTCAAAACAACTCCTCAACTAATAAAATTATGGAATTTACCATCACTAGTCAAAATCCTAGACAGATCAACATACCTACTAAGCCCAATGAAGAAAAGATAAATAGTGTTAAATCGAATCTCACAGGGCATAAGATGGATTATGACATTGTGGAGGATATAAAAAAGGTAAGGGCAAACATCTCATTATTTGAAATGTGCAATGTGCCGCGGCAGAAATAAAAGCTATTGAAAGCACTTGAAATATCAGAGGAGAGGCTGCCCATTGACAATCAGCCCCAAGAAGAAGAAATTGGTGAAGCAAGTATGGGAGGTAAGCCTAAATGCAAGACTCCACCTTTTCTCCTTACTTTTGAGATTTTCAACCACAACGTGCATAACTGCCTAGTAGATTCGGGGGCATCAGTCAACGTCATGCCCCTGTCAGTCTGCAAAAAGATAAATGGGCAACCTAAACCATCTATTTGGAGGGTCGTTCAGTTGGATAGAACGAATGTGAAGGTAATTAGGGAAATGGAGGATGTTCTCGTTCGCTTATCTTCAAATGATAAGGTATATCAATTCATTGATATTGTGGTGGCTGACATACCGGAAGCTTATGGACTTGTTTTGAGCAGAGATTGGTCGGCAAAGCTGAACGGATATTTTGCCTCGGACTGGTCACATCTGTGGCTACCATATAAAGGAAGCCCAAATCAAATTAAAGTTTTGAGGGAGCCCCACATGAAACACAATGTTACTGAGTTCGAAGGTAAAAATGAACCAGTGGATTCTGTTTTGGGAAATTACTTTATTGAGTTAGAACCAGGAAATTATCAAGCGGAAGAAGCTAGCGATACATCAGACGCTCAGCCTGATCTCCTTCAGTTTTCACAGGCTGATGAAATTGATTGTAAAATAGTAGAATTAGCTGTAGATGTAGATGTTAATTCTCGCATAGTAGTGGTTAGCGATTTTTGGACGCTTTTCTTTGATGGTTCTAAAACTTTAGAGGGGTCGGGAGCTGGTTGTGTCCTGATTGACCCTAAGAAAAACAAACATTTTCTTTCATGTAGGTTAGAGTTTGAATGCACCAATAACACAGCTGAATATGAAGGATTAGTTCAAGGACTAAGAAAAGCAATTGAATTAAAGGCAAAAAATCTGAAAGTGTTTGGAGATTCTGAAATAATTGTAAAACAAATTCGAAATCAAATACATTGCATTTCTCCTCATTTAAAAGCTTATCAAAATGAAGTATGGGATTTACTTAAATGTTTTAGTGCATTTAACATTGTATCAATTCCAAGACTTAAGAATGTAGCAGCTGACTTGTTGGCCACCTCAACTGCAAGGCTTGTGCCCTCTAATAATCGGTGCTCTATCGTATTTCTTTTCAGGCCTTCAGTTCCAGATATGATTACCAATCTACGAGTGTTCGATGATGATCAGCAGATTATAGAATGCTTAACAAATGACGAGACCTTCAAAGGGGCGATTATTGATGATGAAGAACATCAATCCGAGCTAAAATTTGATAATTTTATTCCTAAAGGAGTCAGGACTTTAGAACGGATGTTTGATTTAAATGAGAAATTTAGAAGACCAGCGAATGTGAAGACTCATAGCTCGTCTCTACAGTTCAAGTTGATTAATTTGGGGACTAAAATGGAGCCTAAATATGTGAATTTGGGAAAGTGTTGCTCCCTAGGTGAAAGGAATAAGTTTATCAGTCTTTTCAAACAATACGAAGATGTTTTCGCCTGGATGTATGAAGATCTGAAGACATATGACACCAATATAATCCAATATGTTATACCCATCAGGTCTGGAATTAAACCCTATCAGCAGCCTTTAAGGAAAATGCATCCAAAATTAGAACCTTTAATCCAGAATGAAGTTAAGAAACTATTGGATGCTAGAATTATCTTCAAGGTTAGACACTCGGAATGGGTTTCAAATATGGTACCGGTAAGGAAGAAATCCAGAGAAATCAGGTTATGTGTGGATTTCAGAAACTTAAATCACGCTTCAGATAAGTTCCACCCATGGAGCAGATATTGCAAATGGTTTCGGGTTCTGAACTATTCTCTTTATTAGATGGATTCTTAGGCTACAATCAAGTATTAGTAGCTGAAGAAGACAGACTTAAAACGAAATTCAGAACCAGCTGGGGAACTTTTGCTTACAGAAGGATGCCCTTTGGACTCATAAATGCTGGAGCTACTTTCCAGAGGGCTATGGACATAGCTTTCCATGGTCTGATTGGCCACAGTGCTGTAGTATACCTCGATGACATCACGATATTCTCAAAGAAAAGAGAGGAACACGCATTTCATCTAAAGCAAGTTTTTGAACGCTGCCGAAAATATGGTATCTCACTAAACCCCAAAAAGTGCGTGTTTGCCGTTACCGAAGGTAAGTTGTTGGGCTACGTGGTATCTAAGAAAGGGATCTCCATAGACCTAGAGAGGATCAAAGCTATCGAACAAATTCCTCTACCCCATAATAAAAAGGGCATGCAATCATTTATTGGGACAATAAATTTCGTGCGAAGGTTTGTGCCAAATTTCGCTCAAATTGTTAAACCTTTGCAGCAAATGGTAAAGCAAGGTGTACAATTCAAATGGACTGATGTAGAAAAGAACGCATTTAGTAAAATAAAGACAGTTTTCACGCATGCACCCTCCCTCAAAAGTCCAGATTTTGAGAAAGATTTTATTTTGTACACTTTCGCATCTGATGATTCACTAGCAGCTGTGCTTACCCAAAAGGAAGATGGGGGAGATGAGTTCCCCATATCATTTATGAGCACTGGTCTGCAAGGGGCCGAATTGAATTACCCAACTGTGGATAAACAAGCTTATGCAGTGTTCGAAGTGGTGAAACAATTCAGACCATATATACTTAAGAACTGGACAAAGGTAATAGTTCCACACCCAGCTGTGAGGTCTCTTTTCGTACAAAAGTAGTTAGGAGAAAGAAGAGGCAACTGGGTGACAACTCTATAGGAGTATGACCTCGAACTCAAGCCAGCCTCCATAGTTAAAGGGCAGGGATTGCTCAAATTGATGACTGAAAGTAAAGACAATGAAGAACATGACCGGGAAGACGAAGCTAAGTTACATTTGATTGATGTATGTCCTCTTTTCACAACTCCGGACTCCTGGTATCAAGACCTTGTGCATTACCTTCAGGCAGGATTGTTACTGGAACATTGGAATTCTAAGCAAAGAAGAGCACTGCGTCTTAAATCAACCTCATATCAGATTGTTGAAGGAATATTATTCAGAAAGGATTATGATGGAGTTCTTCTTAGATGCTTAGAGAAAGAAGATGCGAAGAAGGTAATGATTGACTTACATGATGGGCCTGCTGGAGGGCATTTCTCCGGAGATACTACAGCTCATAAAATTCTCAGAGCCGGATACTATTGGCCCACACTATCCAAAGATGCACACGCCCATGTCAGAAAGTGTGACATTTGTCAAAGGTGTGGTGGAAGACAAGTTAAAGCAGCAGGACCATTAAATCCTGTAATGATAACAGAACCTTTTGAGCAGTGGGGGATAGACATCATTGGAGAGATAAAGCCAAATTCTTCCTTGCAACACAAATATATTCTAACGGCAACCGACTACTTCACTCGTTGGGTCGAAGCCATTCCATTGCGTAAAGTAAATGAAGATGCGGTCATGGACTTCTTGCAAGATCATATTATGACCATGTTTGGAGTTCCAATTTCTTTAGTTTTTGATAATGCTACTTACTTTTCCTCGATTAGATTAACTGCATTTGCTCACGAGAAAGGAATTAAGTTGCATTACTCTGCAAATTACTATCCACGGGGAAATGGTTTGGCTGAATCTACGAACAAGAATCTGATTAGGATTTTAAAAAAGACAATGATAGAAAATCAGAGGAGTTGGCACTTAGCATTACCAAACGCTCTTTGGGCCGATAGGGTCACCCCCAAGACTTTGTTAGGTGTGTCCCCGTATACCCTTGTTTATGGAAAAGAGGCCATTCTCCCCCTCAATATCATGCTACCCTCTTCCATAATAGCTCAGGAATCTAGAGGATCAGATAATGAAGTCTTGCAGATAAGGATACATAATATTCTGAAGGCAGAGAAATCTAGATCCAGGGCCAGAGAACGTTTTAAACAACAACATGAGATAATAAAGAGATGGTTTGATAAACACAAAGCCGGAACTAAAGAATTCGAGGTGGGAGATTTGGTTCTCAAATGGGGCCACCCCCATGATGAGAAAGGAAAACACACGAAATTTCAATAGTTATGGGTAGGCCCTTTCTAGATTGCGGCAAAACTTGGCCCCTCAACCTATAAATTGCAAGATTTACAAGGGTGGGAAGAGAATTTACCAGTAAATGGTTTAGTTCTCAAACCTTATTTTTCCTGAGTTTTGTTCTTGTTCTTTGTTTTGTACATAAATAATTTGCTTTGTTTGTTTGTTTTTGATTTATTTTATTTCTGTTGGTTTTTGTTAGATTTTGTTTGATTTCAATAAAAGAGGCAAACTTTTGGTTGCATGGAAAGCATCAGAATTATGGATCAACTAAAATCCTTGATTATAAGACTGTGTACAATTATTTTATCTGAAAGAATTTCTCCTAGTTTAACAATTTTCCTGAATGGCTATGTACACATTGAAGTCCTACTTAATCCTTGTAAAATAACTTAGGATCAAAAGTCTGGAATACTCTTTCGAGGCTCCATCCATCTCACTTGTAAAATGTCCTAGGGGGTGACAGCAAAAGAGCCATGGAAAGGAAGCAGGGCGAATAGTATATTATATATAAATGATCCCATGCCAAGAATTGAAAGCCAAAAGGCAGATAAGAGTCAAAAAACTCCTTTGAAAGCAATAGGTACCAAAACAAAGTACTTAATCATTTAAGTACAAAATCGCCAAAGTTTTTCTCCGTCTGTGAGCTGAAAGTCAAATGCATCTCTCACACAAAAGGACACTATGGATGGAGGAGCCTGAATAAAAAATTCAGAAAGAAAAGGCATGCAGGAGGACTCATAAAAAAGGACAAAAAGGTCCAAAAGCACAAAAAGTACAAAATGGTATGGGGATGAGTAACAAATGAATATTTCTGTTTATCATATGTTACGATCCTGTGGTGTCCAAGCTAGAAGCTACCCGAAGGCAGAGGTAAAATGAAACTCATATTCTTGGCCTCAAAAGAGTTGTCTTGACTTTGGAATCTTGGTTCCCATTTCCCTAAATTGGACTATCATCAATGATTGAAAGTACATATATTCGCCATTTGGAAAATCCAGACATCTAGAAGAATTCAATATGTTCGTTTTATCGTTAAACACTTTGTTACTTAAGGAACAAATTGTCCAGAGATCTAGGTTCACCAGGTAGTCGCCAATTGTTGCAGCTACAACTGTTTTCCCAAATTTTGAAATTTTGGACCCTCCTTTTAATTTTTATCTTGCTTAAAGTTGTTTGGCTCCATGAACTTTGTTTTTGTTTTCCCTCTGCTACAAGTTTGGATTGTTTTGAGGTCAACTGTTTTCATGCTTTTCGGAAAATTACTTATGTCTGAAACTGCTTTGGGTTGTGGAATTTGAAGTTTCATTTGAAATTGTTGTCCTTTGATCTGTGATTTCGTCCTTTGATATCGAAAGTCTGTTTCTCGTTTTCGCCGTTGTTTTCGAAGGTGAAACAAAAATTTTCGTTGCTTCCCAGCCGAAAGTATTTTGGAACTTAACATTTTTAGTTTGGTTGTTCAGAGGTCATTTAAACAACGCATCGGAGCCATATTTCCCTACGGAGCCTCCGTTGCGGAAGCTGAACGATGAATGTTCTAATGGATAGCTTTGACTTTTTCGATGCCGTGATGTTATTAGTTTGAATTGTTGTGCGCTGTCGGACGTTGATTGAGGTTTGGGTCGGTGTTTTGATCTCTATGATGCCGCTGTTTTGGAGATGAGGCCAACTTTTTAGACCGCTACACAACCTTAAGATTTTCCGAACACTTAACGTTTTCATGATGTTTCTGCGCCATATCGGAAGGTTTTATGACTGTAAGTCGGAAGCCATAGTCTGATTGCTTTCCGCCATTGCAGCTCCCGAGCAAACTAAATGTCTGCCATATAACTACTCCACTCCCCGATGTTTTGTTATGGTTTTCCCCGATATGTTTTATTTGTCGCGGAGCCCGTAGTCTTTCCGTCTTCCGCCATTGCGGCTGCGTATCGCACTAACCACCCAAAGTTTATGTCGTTCCGTTCACCGACAAGGAGTTTTTTTTTCCGCCCGATGCTTTAGTATTTAGTCTTTCCGACGTCGATAGACTTAATGGTCTCGCGGAACTCGTTGTCCATCTAAAGCCCTCTGTTGCGGCTGTTAATTAAACTATCTTGCCGATGCTTTAGTGATTTTCCTGCCGGTGAAAGTGTCTTTTTCTCGCCTGTTCTGTGTGTGTTTTTACCCTATTCGATGGGTGGCGGAGTTTTCATTTTCTACCATTTTAAGGTTTTCGCAACGAGAACGCAGTATAGGGCCTCATTTTGATGATCAGTTTTATTGTTAATATGGCTTACATTTGTTGAAAAGATGCGGTCCGAATTAATGATGAATTTTGTTTTAACTGCAGACGGACTTAGAAGATTCTTCACATTACTACTACAAGGACGGCATAGCTGAAGGACAAAGCAGAAGGAAGTTGGTTGGAAAGTGATAGGCAAAGTTGTTCTGAGATCAACATGATCTTTAAAAGACAAAGCAGAATCGATAGCAACAGAGGCCCAGGCTTGGAAAGGTTCATCGGTTACCGAGCTAGTCCCGTTTTATGAAGTATTCATAAGTCATAAATCTAAAATGTAACGTCTGTATGAATCATGAGCACTCACAAACTGACAAAACTGTGAGATTAAAACGGTTTGGGGAGCCCAAAGGTCACCCTGGGGGGAGGGGCAGCCCAAGGGTTTTGGCTGTTTTTGTATAAAGATAGGAAAGTTAGAGGGAATAGGGGCTTTTTCCTTGGAGAAACTTGTGAACCACTTGTTGTAAGAGGAACTATTTCATTTTACAATAATAAATTACAAATTTTGCTTGTTGGAGAAGGTGTTGCGTGGAATGTTCGAATGTGATAAAATGAACAATGTTGAAGGGGAACTATTTCGTTTTCAACTGTGTTTCATTAACTGTGAGAGCATTCTAACTTTCTAAACCTATGTTCTTATTTGAATGTTCTCTGGTTTATTCTATGATAATTTCCACTATGAGTAATGGAGGTTTTAACGGTTGATGAGCTATCTTGTCGTGTATATCTTTATTCATGTTTATGTGTTTTGATTTTAAGAACAGCTATCTGTGATTTATCTTAACATGTGAACCGTATTACATTACTCATAAATTAATATCTTGCTCCCTAGGGATAGCTTAGTTAGCCCTGTTTTTTCTAGGTGTGTGTGATTTAGATGTGAGAGAGTCTAAGACGAGAGGTAAGAACCTGCGCATCACATTGTGACCACTCCTTGCATTCTTGATCAATCTGCATTTTAGATAGGCACTTGCATATCATACTTAAAACTAAAAACACAAAAATATACACGGTGGACTGGGCCGCAACCGGTAAAACCTTTTATTTTTGTTACTTGACCTACGGTAGCCAGACCGCAAACCGGACGGATTCCCTACATGAAACAGTCACAGGCTAGTTGGGAACGTTGACTGGGGAGAATCCCTTGCTGTTGTTGCCTGTGAATTTCCAGGCCTCAAACAAGATCTAATATGATCTTATTTAGATCTGATCTGATATTGCTTGGTTTAATATATCAAATTCATAATCTTTCAGTACCGCTTGTAGTTGTTCTCATCAACGGTGTGAAGAAACAAGTACCGCAAGTCTCCTACAAAACTATTGCTGGGGATTTGATTCCATTTCACAGTTTTGGATCTGTTTTGAACCTGTTTAGATCTGATTTACTTTCTGATCTGATATTATTTGGTTCATATTTTAAAATTCAAAAGCTTTCAGTCATGCTTGTAGCTGCTCTCACCAATTCCGATGTGAAAAATCAAGTACCGCACTTTCTCTTCAAAACTGTTGATGGGGATTTGGTGTTAGTTTCCTCATATGAGGTTGCTGATATTTTATTATGTGATTCATTAGCTATTTCAAAATCTATATCAGACTATGGAGCTCAAGCATTCGCTCTTAATAGTCCCAGTGCTTCTCTACCATTGATCACATGCTCATCTCCTCACATAACTAGTAAAGAGGAAGATTTTTTGCATCCGCCTGGACACTTGCTCCTAACACTTGGGGCTGTTCTTACCACTCATGGTTTGTTGTTCATGGATGCAACATATCAGTTTCTTGAGTGTTCCTCACATGTTCTGAATCCTCAAGA
>LPNX010704503.1:93335-124480 GCA_001517045.1 Pseudotsuga menziesii
CGGGAGTCCATCCAATCTATTTATAGTCATTAACACCATTGGGTCCACTTAGCCTAATTAGGGCACACGTTTCAGTTACTAAAGTGTGGGGAACGCTAATTGAGGCTCACTACCACTGATTGCACTTGAATGCATTAGTTTAGGAGCCTCCTAGACCAATCCCTACAATTTAAGAGCCACTGGGAGTGTCGAAACCAACCAAGGTCAATTCAGTTCAGTTGATGACTGGTTAAGCTGAGTTAGGAGTTAGTTACATTCAGTTCTAGTCCTCTACATTCAGTTATAGCTAGGTTTGCATGGCTGCACTAAGGAGGGGCGCATTTCTCACCTACCACAGTCAGTTAGCCTCAGTCAACACCAAATGTAACACTTGAGTTGTGTTTTAGAACTCCGATGAACTCCGGTTATGGTTTAGACAAGGTCAGTTAACTATTGAGTCCTCCGACAGTGATTTAGACAAGGTCTTAGTTACCTACAGTCAAGTAGAGTCTAATCAATTCAAATTTCCTCATGTGGATTCGAATTGCATGTGGCTATTTAAGCCATTGTACTTCATTGTAATTATTATCTAATTACTCTTTGATTAATGAAAAGCATTCACAGCTACAAGCCATTTTTGCACTGTTTCATTCTGCAATAACTGAGTAAATTGTGTGATCTATCATGTGAGTTGTATGTTTGTCCACAGATCTATGTGCTCAATTTAATAGTTCCTGCCACCTTGCCGATAGTATACACCACTGTTCTCAAGGGAAGATCTACTAGAGACTTGATCCGTAGCTTCCCAGATCGAGACTCTATACCTAGTGAGCAATGCTGGTCAATAATATCATCCAAAGAGGTCTCCCCTCCTCGTGCTTCAGATAAAGCTACTAGGCTTCCCCTCATGGATAAACCGATCGGAAAATAGATATCCTCAATCGCTATGGGTAGGATATGGACTCCCACCACAAAATGCTATTGGTTGGGATCCCACATCTTTATGATGTACTCTAGTAAACAGATATGTGCTTTCATACTGGGTATCCAAAAATATATTAGAAGCCCACAGTTCCGTAAAGCCTCAACAGTGGTTGGATCATTAGCAACATGGTTGTCTGGGACTTCATGTTCTCTTTCCTTCCAAATCACCATGATGAACCTGTAACATGCAAATTTTGTAATTAGAAAACATATCATGGCTAAAAGGAGGAAAAACATATAAAATGGCAAATTATGAAGCAAGAAGAAAACATAAAAAATTGTTTTTTGGTGGATTAGGGTTTTTGTTTTTCATTTCCCTTGCAGCGGCGCTGCTACCCTTCGCCCACAGAGCACCGCGACGTTGTTTTCTATGGCTCACAGAGCGCCGACCGCCTGTCTGCTGTGGACAGAGCACCGTCGGGTGCTCTGCCTGACGACCAAAAACCCTACGATGAGAAAATTTTGGCCTTCTACCACACTAAAAAACCCCTTTTGAGATGGCTAATTTCCTATTATACATTCCAAAATATAAATCTATCCTCTATCTTGCCTTTAAACAATCAAAAAATCATTTTAGAAACATGAATTTAAACAATGGAGAAGAAATTAAATGACATTCGTTGAGCATAGAAGGGGAAATAATCAAATGCTTACCTCTTCCATGGAGAATAAGGAACAATGAAGTGAAGCACCCTTGCAAAATCACCAGTGGGAACTCTTGCTATCAAAGCCAACTACCAAAACTCACCAATGGTAAAAAGCAAATGGTAGAAATATCTTACCTACTCTTTCTATTTATAGAATATTTGGAGTTTTCAAAAATTCATTATAATTTATTTGTTTTTGAAATCCAAATTATTTCATTGAAAGTGGGTTTTTGTTTTTTATTTTCTATAGTTTTGATAAAGTGACTTTTAATGGTGTCTTTTGAGTTTTTTCAGGTAAATATTGGGTTACGGCTACTATATAAGCTATTTTTTTCTTTTTTGAGCTTAAAGCAAGACTGAAAAAGTACTGGGCGTCGTTTTACACTTTTTACATGCTCATTAAAATTCCAGTGGAAAGGTGTCGAGTCTACTTTTCCGCTTTTTCAGACTCGTTAAAAGTGGATTATGAAAAAGGAACCTAGTTCGGGAGTTATATTTAAGCTCTTTTCGGTCCTCTCAAAACACAAAAAGATTGCCAAGTGAACTTGTTACGTTCACACTTGTAAAAGAATCCGAGCAGTCGACTAGTCGGGGGTAGGTTATCTCTTTTTCGGACTGACTGGCCTTATTTACGAAAAAGGACCTTTTGGGGTCTTCTTAGTCATTTCAGACTCTCTAAACATGAAACGACAAATGAGTTTACTTCCATTGGACTCGTAAACCAAATGATGAAAGACCCTATTTGGGAATGAACCCCTCCTTTCTCAAGTTCGTGAAAAATATGACAATGGACTCGTCATTTGATGAGCTTTAACGAGTGTTTGTTACCCTCTTTGGACTCGTAAAAATGAAAAGAGGCACTCACCTTTCGAGGTGGGGAAATTAAAGGAAAGGGGAATGGTTTTCATTTGTTTTTATGGAAGTAATCTACAGTCCATCTTTGAACATGGCACCTGTCTGCATTTGCATATCTGAATAGTTGGGTTTTTATCTTGTCTCTGAGTCGATCCGCTTTTGTGAGTCACCTGACTCCTTTGAGTCAATTTGAAGAATGCTTTGTCATATTCCTTGCATTACACCTGGTTCCATTCTCGTTAAGTCAATGCTGCCAAGTCATGTGTCATGCCGCCAAATTGTTCAAAGGATGTCTCTCCTAGAAAATAACTCATCAATAACTTTACTTGTCCTTAAGAGTCAGTCATGTCTGAGTCAGTTCTATCGCTTCAAATCAACTTTTGTTCATAGTTTCATGTCACTGATGAGGGAATCATCATGGCCCTCCTGTGACAAAGTCTATTCCTATCGACTTCAAATCATTATCCAGGAATTAGACCTAGAAACCTAAAGGAGTACCTTGAAGCCTTCATGCCTCAATGGTAGGTTTTCTCGTTTTCAACAATAGGTTTTCATCAATGACCTCTGATTGAAAGATTATGTAAAGTGTTCGACTTCAAAACATTTATTCGCACTTGGGAGAATGTACTAGGATACATTGGGGATCATTAACATCAATGGTGATTTCCCTCGCACTTGTTAACAGTTGACATCAATGACTGGTAATCAAGTGGTTTCTGCCATGTTCGACGTCAACACATTTATTCACATGGTTAGAATCGTATCGGTTGGGGATTGAAATGAAGACCTTGAGTGATTAGGCTTTACCATCATCATTGCCTATGCTTAGGTTGCGTTTGGAGATCATTTAGAGTCATGACACGGATCCACATTGCATGTTTGGTGGCCGTGTTCCGTATCTGAGGTTAAGAGACATGGATCTACTTTGTATGTTCCGTAGCTATGTCCTACCTCCCATATTAGTTATTCATGGATCTATAGTGTATTATTGGTAGCCATGACGTGGTCATCATCATAGATCTGCAGTGTATTGGTTCGCAGCTATGATTAGTTTGGATAAAGCCATTTACTGGTCCTGTATGAGTCTATCTCTCTTTGCCCTTTGAATCAGACGGGAAACTTGCAAACTATTTCACCTATCACTTCCTTCTAGCTTCATACTTTGGGGGGATTTTGTTGCACCTAGAAATCTCACATTTCTTATCAGCCTTCATGAGAATTTCACATTGCCTTTCAACCTCCCAGAAAGCTTGGCTTGAGTCACCTTGGTCACTTTTTTCCCATACCTAGAAGGGACGATGCCTTCATGTTTTTTACACAGAGCGTCGGTGGCGCCTGTCACAGTGGACCCATAAGTGCCGTTGTTTCCTTTCTTTGGCAACAACCCTAGATCGACGCCTTTGTCAGTTTTGCTAAGAGCGTCGGTGGTCAAAAAATGAGAAAAAAGAAGTTTCTGGAAGCTTCCATGCAGAAGCCTCCATGGGGTTAGTTCCTATATGCTTGGGAGAGGTGGCGTTCGCCTCCCTCACTTGTAGGGATCTCATTCTATCCATTTTCCAAGTCATCTCATGGGTTCTTGGCCTATAAATGAAGCCTTCACGAGGAGAGTGGAGCAAGCCAGGAAAAGCACCCTTATGCTGTTAGTTTGAAGTCTGAATTAGAGGCAAAGTAGAGTTAGTTTATGGTTGGAGAGGTCTTCATAGTTATAGAAGATTGTAGACATTCTTGTTGAGATCAAAGCCATCGACATCAAGGCTTTTTGGTTGTACTTCTTTCTCATCCATAATTAATACAAATACATTCCCCTTTCCTATATTTGATTGTATTGATTGTAATTAGATATTATTGGATTCTTTGATCACCAATATGAATAGTCAATTTCTTATGGTGCTCTCATCCTGTTTGATTGTCTTATGATCTATTTTGCAGGTACTGAACCATTGCAAGGACTTTTGGAGAGAAGACAAGCAGATCCAAGGTTGAGGTATATTGTGTTTCATCTTAGTTAATCTGATTATTCAAGGAAATGGTATGTTGCTGTGTCTTTTTGTTCTGTAGTTATGATTTACATTGCAGAGGAACAAGCAGTGTCCGCATTGATTGAGAATTCCTGAAAACAACAATTTAGTATGAGGATCACCACTACAAAATCCAAGAGTCCAGTGGTTGAAGTCCTCCACTCCAAAGGTATTAAAGACCATAAGATTGTGCAACTTAACAATGAGGAAAGGACTTGGTTGGCCAACTTGATAACATGAGGCATACTACCTAAGTCGACTCTTTCCCAGCCTCCCTCTCATCCCTTTTGGCAGATCATTGTGAAAGAGGGGCATTTTTTTACAATGGAAATAACCTCAACATAAACACATTCTCTTCTTTGACACAAACTTGAAAGGCAATCCAAGGGTGGCAGGTGCAAGGTGGGATCATCCTCAACATAGAATTTAGTTATGCTTGGGTTCTTGGAATAGGTATTGATAATCAAGTTGAGGCTTATGCTCTCCTTCAAGGGCTCATAAATTTTTATCCCAATTGCACAATGTCTCTTGTTGCTTTGGGGAATTCGACTATCCTTATCAATCTTATGAACAAAAATACATATGTTAGCTAACAATTCATAACATGTCCTATAACTAGAATAAACGAGGAAGCATCTTGGTTGAAAGACATATTGTTTTATCATATACCTAGAGTGTTTAACTATCAAGCAGGCATGCAACCCGCTATGTTGTAAGGAGTTCAAATTGATTAAAGGCTATCATATAATGGTAATCAAGGTTGAGTGCACTCAAAGCACGACATCACACATGCCATATGATCCAATGTCCCATCATTTGGAAGTCAAGTGTGCTAATCCAAGGCTTGCAAGTGGGATGGGGTATGAAGGATTCTTCGTTGGTTTGGCTTGTCAAGGATATCTCTCCCTAATGCCTTTGACATTTACGGTATGGCCTATCTCAACTATGTGCTTTAATGGAAATCTCGTTGGTTGATTGAATAGTGCAGTTTTGGTTCCTTTGTGGCTCCTTCAGATCTCTCTTCTTTTTGTTTTGTGGTTTTACACTAACTTTCTTTCAAGAATGTGTTAGCTTATAGTGCTTTCTGTTTGATTGGAGACTCTTGGGTATAGGGATTTTCTATTTTATTTGGTTTGTTCATATGGTTTGTAGCCCCTCGCTATTTGGTCCATTTGGGTTGGGTGTGAATTTGTTGCTTTAGGTTGTCGGGGTTGGTCCCTTCAATTCAATTTTGTTCTCTATTTTAATTCCCTCAGGTGGATTGGTGCTTGTTGGGCACTTCCAAAGCCTTAGAGGCTAGCCTTAATGGATTTCCCAGGATGTCATGGGAAATGGCAATGAGATATTTATGAAATTTAGAGGATTCTTCGAAGGCATGAAGTATTAGTGATAACAAGACTTCAATTTTTTCAATGACAATAACAATTCATAATAATGAACACCAATGTTGCTCTCATAATGCAGTGGTTATGAATACCCTCATGTAATAAAAGAGACTAATTCAAGATTTGGAAGTCGAATGCTCACAACTTAGGCTTATAGTAGACAACCTTTTCGAAAGCTCTCAATCAACTACTTCAAACTTTCGATTGTCATTAGGATCGACCCATGGAGAACCCAAAGAGGAAGCAACTGTCCACTAATTATTTGAAGACATGGACCTAGAGAATCAAGGATCGCTGTAGGGAAACGGGGAACAAGATGAAGCTCAGAGCAAACACATCTTCCATTAAAATGTAGTGATTATGTTTCGTAAAACTGTACTCATTTTAGATTTTTCCCCTGAATCTATACATGCAGTAGCTCTATGAAATATTCTCTTAATTATTCATATATTTTCTTGATACTTTTTGTATAATATAAATGTTTATTTTTGAACTTAGATTCAATTTTCATGGCTACAACCCCTTTAATACAAAATTATTACTCTCGTTGTTTGTTAAAAAACATAAACCCAATATAGACCCATCAAAATGTCGAGAGAGATCAAATATGTAAACCTTTCACCACTAAACTACAACACACATTCTTCTCACCAAATATGCTACAACATATCGATGTATACATTCTTATATTTGGGACACACAAATACTTCCCAACCTAAACCGTAAAAATGCAAAAAAAAATAATTAAAATAAAATATATGTTAAAAAAAGCATAAAATAATTCAAATAATATATACATATGAGAAAATAAGGGTGACCACGACAAAAATGAATTCACACGTGGTACAAGCGAACGTGCGTGCTCTTCCCTCTCACGCCACTCGAACAAAATAAATGAAAATCAGCAACGTTTAAAAGCTTTGCGTGGTGATGGTGTGGCCCCATACATGGCTTGCCGACACAACACTATTCAAAATGCTTGTCGTATAAAACTCTCAGGGAGTGGATTTCGACCTTTCTATCTAGTAGAGCAACTTCTGTGTCTCCTCTATTTGGGCGCGCGGTGAAATCGAGATTGGGAGAGTCCTTGCTCTCCTCTCCTGTCCTGTTTAGATTTGATGGTCAGAGGTTTGGAGCCTGGTGCAACCATGACCCTACCGTTTTCATCCTCTTCACAGGGTACGGGAATGGGAATGGGAATGGCATCGGCTCTCTCAAGCAATATGGCCAAGATCTATCTAGAATACTGCGGTATGTTCCTCTGACTTTATCTTTGTTTTTTGTTTATGGGTTTGTCTACGAATCTCAAAAGTTTTGAGTGCGCTTGAATAGTAATTGTTGATAACTTATTTGAAATCAGCGGGCACTGGGTGATTTGTTATACTGGGTAAATGAGATAAATTAGACTCATTATGTTTTTTTTCTGCAACAGATCTAAAGATAGGTTAGGTACTGGGGCTTTCATTTGCTGTACAAGAATCCCAACTCAACTGGTGGCTTTATACCCCCTAGGTTAGGTTAGTGGGTATTTTGTTACGCATTCATTGCGTCTTCGGTTGCTGGTCCCATCTATTATTGTATCTCATACCAACTGATGGGATTGTAAGAAATAACCGATATAACTGGTTTCCATGGCCATTGCTATATATTTTTGACAGTAATGCTCCTCGCAATGCTTCATTAGCTTGAGTTAACATGCCAGACATTATCTTCTGCAAAGTGATTCTTTCAAACTAAAGAGTAGTGTAACAACTAGGGCGGCACAATTGGCGTGCTTGCAAAGGCAAAATATGGTCAGGGAGTGGTGAACCAATGATCAGAAGCACTTCCATTTGGCTAAGCTGCTTCGATAGTGAGTAATATTCCTTCAAATTGATACAGGACTTGCACCTGGCTTAAACCGCTTATCTGTGTCTCTGGGGAATTGAATCTTGATGAATGGACTTAAATGCGAACATCTTCATCTCTGAACCATGGCTCTATTGACAACATGCGAAACTTTAAGAACAAGAAATGATAAATGTCTGAAATTTGTGGCAAGCTTTGAATGCCTCTCATGTTTTTGCGGTCCTCCTTTCTCAATCTCCATGGAGTGTTTCAGTGTTCTTTATTGCACGCTAGTTTCCATTGTTGTTCCTCATGTTATAAAATTCATCATCTGTAAAACGTTCTGTTAAACATGACTATTTAATTTTTATACCACATGCTGGTATTGTTCAATCATACAGTTTAACCTTTTGGCGTGTTACTGAAGATTTGGGTTTTTAGTTGCTAAGCTCTTGGGTATTTTACTATTTAGTATTTTGTGTTGCTGAACTGATTTCAGTTATTTTACATGATACTTAACATGCTGGCTTTTAAGATTAAGCTTGTAGCTGTTTTGGTAGGCCACTTCAGGAAAATGTATGCCGCTTTTGCTTTAGAGTGATTGATATTGGACCTTGGTTAATAAGATAAGTTCAATTTAGATAATCAAACCTATAATGCCATATTGGAAAATAAGTCATCTCATGAACAATCCAATATGCTTCCATCCTGGGATTAAGGAAACGGTGAAAAACAAATATTCTTTAACTATGAAATGCTAAAAAGGAGATACCAGAGATTTGATCCCATTGCTAAAAGTCAAATTCGGACAATTATCACATATGCACTTCAGTGGATATGTAGAGTAAAAATGTTTAATTCTCTCAATATGAAGTCTTAGAAAAGAAAATAGAGGATAATAGAATTGGAATTGTAAAAAAATTAAAGAGGTTGTGGAATTTGATGGAGGAGGCAAAGGTAAATAAAGAGACCAACAAATAGATAAATGGAAAAGGAGAAGATAAAACTGGGTATAATGAAATAACAAGAGACCTTAAATAAACAGAAATGGTTGATATTTGTATTAAGAAAATGCTGCAGCCTTGCTGGTCAGCTTAGTAATACAAAATAAGTTGTCCGAGTCTGATATTCGACAAAACACTTAAATAAAAAAGAGACGTTGTCAGCAAGGTGACAGTATCCGTCACAGAGGATATACCAGGATTTCTGCTATTATAGATTCTAAAAAAGACTCACAAGATCATGACTATTTTGCAACACATAAAGAGATACCACCTCCAATGTCATTCTGGATTGGGACCATGATATGGAACTAGTCCAACACTGGGGGACTCAACCTTGAGTTGAGTGATCATTCTGTTGAATGATGACATCTGGTCCGGGACTAGGATGTGGAACCAGTCTAGCACTGTGGACTTAGCCTAGAGCTGAGTGGCCATTCTTTTGAATGGAGACACCTGGTTAGTTACCAGGAATTTAGCCCAGGGATGAGGGCTATTCTCCGGGAGAATGGGGGCGCTTGGTCTGTTACCAAGTATTTGACCTAGTGTCAAATTATGCAGCCTATGGTTAAGGCACCTGGTCTGTTATCGGGAAGACACTATAAGCCCTAGACCGGGTCTAGGCATGTGTGACACTCTGACCCTCGATCAGTGGGCTTTGGGATCTTCTCCAAGGTTTAACTGCCCTTGGTCAAGACACCTTAGTACCCGATCTTGGTGTCACACAGAGTTTGAGATAAAAGCATTAGTAATTCTCTCTGTTTATGACGATGTACTTTGAGTGGTGATGAAAGACCACCTTGACCACTTGTATTGACCACAGGGCACTTGAATAAGGCTAAAGCAAAAGTCAAAAATACATAAGGACCCTTAGTACCACTAACGTGTAAAAGTGAAAGTGCAAAAAGACCTTAAGTACCACTAAAGGCAAAAGTCAAAATTAGAAAAGAATAAAATAATAATATTTTGATCTTTCTAATTTTCGTCCACTTACAGGTGGCTCAAAGGATATAAAAGAAGATCAATCCATTTCATTATTACACACACTTGCTCTCACAGGTACAACTGAAGATCTCTCAGGTTATTGAAGAGAAGAAAAATTACTGTGATGCCCTAGCATGTATGAGTCTAGCTAGGGAACTCTCAATTATTTTTATAAACCCTAAGCTAGGGTTTTTCAGCAGCTACAAGTTTTCTATCTGTTTTGCGAGCTAGGGTTTTTACCCTAACTCTCTTCTTCATCTTCGGGCAGCCGATCTTTTCCACGGACAACCTCCACCATTTACACCAGGTAGTTACAAGGTTTACAGGCAACCCTAATTCTCCATGGGTTGCTCCTCTCTTCTTCCGGGCAGACTCAACGAGGGTTCGACCCTCCTTCTCTACCCTCAGGCAGCCTATTGCAGGCATACCTGTGAGGGTTTTGGCCTACGACCAACTCTCGAGTAGCCTTAAGGCTAGCCCGTGAGGGCTGCGGGTTGCTCAAAACCTGTGGGGTAGGTTTGTGGCCTTCGGAACAGGACCGAAAGGCCACGGGCAGCCACAGACCTGCCCAACAGGTTCGGGGTAGGCAAGTCTGCCCTTCGGGCAGTAGTACGGATAGGCAAAGCAGAGCAGGTACTGACAGGGCAAGGCAGGCAGATCCAGGTAGGCAAAACGGGATTTCGGGCAGCTTGCTAATTTTGGGCAGGAGAGATAAAATTAGGGCAGCAAGCCCTAATTTGTGAAAAAGCCCTATTTGGGTATTTTGTTGTGTAATTGGATTGTCTTATGTACTTGTGGTTTTGTGGTGCAAACTCGGTTAGAGTTTGTGGATTTTTTGAAAAACTCAGTCATCTCATTTAATGAGATGAATTACTAATGCTCTTGGGGTTTTTGTCCTTTAAAGGTTTCCCTAGTGAAAAATCTTGTGTTCAATGTGATGATGTTGTTTACTGCACTTGTCATTTGTTTAAGTTAGTTTGCAAATTTTAAAAGTATTCATGCTAATGCTAAAAATTCAACAAGTAATCCTATCTTAGGGAAGCCCCCCTTGGGTTGGAGAAGAGCCAACCGAAAGTGTGAAGGGGATTGGTGTGGTGACAATGGCCTTTTCTTTTGAGTTCCCCTTGGCTAGCTTGCTTCTTTGGGACTTTATCATGCATGCTAGTTTGGGAGGTAACATAATGGATGAGTCTTTAGGCTTTATATTCTCATCTTCTTGAACTTGATGGACTATTTCCTCTTCCTTTAATTCTCCAAGAACAAACTCATTTGTTATTTTGTAATTTGATGCTGCTGATAGGGCACTCTTGTTCAAATTGGTAAGTTGAGTTTAGATGGAGAGACATTCAACTTCAAGGGCCTGCATTTGCTCCCCATAAAACTATTGTGTTCATTATTGTTGCATTTTGTCAGTTGTTTGTCTCCTCATTGTCATGTACTTGAACTATGATAGAGAATAAGTAAGTTCTCGTCTTTGATGAGTTCTTAATGTCCATGCAACATCTTTTGAATTTTCTTGATGTCCATGTCCATAGTGCAAGGTAGTTCCCATAGTTCCTTGAATTGTCCATGTTTTCTTGTTTCCCAAACTATCGAGACCATCTATAAATATAACCAAAACCAAATTCCCACAATCTTCCTCTATTCAATAGTTAGAATAAACAATGTTTAAACAAATGAAAGACGGAAATTTACGAGTTAAACATCAATTTTTTGCTTGAACAAATTGAACTGTGATAGAAAATAAGGAAGTTCTTGTCTTTGATGAGTACTTAATGTCTGTGCAACACCTTTTGAATTTTCTTTATATTTCGTGCAAGGTAGCTCCCATATTTCCTTGAATTGTCCATGTTTTCTCGTTTCCCAAACTATTGAGACCATATCTATAGAACCAAAACCAAATTTTGACAATCTTCCTCTATTCAATAGCTAGAATAAACAATGTTTAAACAAATGGAAGATGAAAATTTACCAGTTGAACATCAATTTTTTGCTTGAACAAATTAAAAAAACAACTAACTCAACACGCCCACAATACCATCTAAGTGCTGGCGATATGATGCAATTGCACAAAGTAGTTGCATATGCTCACTTTCAACCAACCCCTGATTGCTATTTGCCCCCAAAAACAAATACAAACAAGCAAATTCTTCTCAAATCTAGTTGCTGATTCCCCTAATGAGAGGACTTGACAAAGGGTTTACGGGACTTACAAAGTAGACTAGAGGATGGAGACCATAATTCGTCTTTGATCATATCCAATTTCCAACCTTTTTCCCACCAGAATTGCATGTGAGCTTGATATTGTCGACGCTCAGTTAAGTAGATGCAGAGAATGGGTACAACACAATGAGCCTTTTCACATCCTCTCTTGCCTGATATGACTTTTCCCTACCAACCAAGGTTATATATGGAGGGCATGCACTTGATTGAGATTAATATCATGATAATTAGGGTATGGGAGAAGATGTTAACCCCTTGTTTAATTTTAATATTCCATAACCCATGCGAGAGGTTGAATTGGCAAGGCCATCAACTTGATGGTTATTTTCCCTTTAACACATGATAAAATTCAATGCTTCAAAGTGATGTGCTTCTTTTTGAGCTCTCCCAACGAGCCTTGTTAATGTGCCATCAGAGGGTGTGTTTGTACTTCCCATAAACCCAATGACTATGGATGAATCCTCAACGACTATGATGTTCTTGATTTTGTTAGTATCCATCAGTTTTAATCCTCGAAACAAAGCAAGTGCTTCTAATTGATTATTTGGAGCAATACCCAAGCTCCACTCAAAGCCAATCTCTTTATTTCCATTAAGATCATAGACGATCCCCTCGCATGCCTACCATCCTTGGATTGCCTTAGTGAGCCCCCATTAAAGAAGTGAACAATTTTCCTCATGGAAAGCTGCCATCTTCTTAACTCTTCCTCTTGCATATTCGAAGTTGCTAGTTTGATCCTTGTACAAATTGAGAAAAAATATGTTTTGTTGGGATTTTATCCTTCTAGAAGGTCTTTGAGCCAATATTTTTTGCTTGTTCCCTGAAAGAACCATTCTGTCTTTGAACTCCTCCCACCTTTATTACTTTCGTCATTATACTGATAGCTTTAGTAACAATCAACCTAGGATTCCCATTTCCTTCCTCAAAGATGGCTTTGATGTGGGCTAACCATACCTTCCAGCTTATAAATGTTGGTATTGCTTCCATGCTATGTTGCACAAGTTTCCAAAACGCCGGAATGTAGGGAATGTGGTATGAGTATTAAATACGTCTAGAAGTTTCCCCCAAATTTGCAAGAAATGCCAGGCTGGGAACAACAATAATATATATAAAAAAATATAAAAATATAATATTAAAAAATATAAAAATAAAATAATTAAAAAAACATTAGAAAAGAAAAGAAACATTATCACAGACAAGATGACTTAGCTTGCTGCTTATCCCTTATGTTACTGTTGTAACTATAACCTTTTAGCAAATGGAAATTGCATTAAAATCAAGATTACTATCCACGCCATTGATTATATATAATCAGACTCTTTCTAAAGTGGGTACTTTTAGAAGTTATAGTCCCTATATTTGTGGCTATAAGTATAGAGTAAATTTTCAATAATAATATATTTTACAAGACATTCTATTCTAGGGTATTTGCAAAGGTGTATAAATAATCAAATTTAAATTATTATAAAATAAAAATCAAGATAATTTTTATTTAAATGTAATATATGAATTTAGTTTTAAAGTAAGATTCAAAAATGTTTACAATCAGTTAAAAGTTTATTTTTGTATTCATAAAGTAAAGAGTAAATTATATAAATTTTACTTTTTTAGTTAATATATAAAAGTCAAAATAGCGTAGGGACGAGTGAATACTCTAGCACAGGCGGTACATAGAGATCAATGTACCAACTTGGCATGGTAGCAGTAGCATGAAATAGACTTTTATTGCAACTTAGTTTTTAGGGATTTTTTTTTGAGCCAACCATGTATATGTATGGTCGTGAGGAAATAGGAATGTCGTTAACAACCCATGTGGCAATCATGAATGCGTGGAAGTTCTAGTTGAAGGAAACACGCACGACAAAGTCCCCAAGTCCCCGGTTTTAGAGGGTAAAAGTTCCTAGTAAGTTCCCAACCACTGGGAACGGTTCTTGCTGGATTTGGAACGTTCCCTAGAAATTCCCCAGTTTCTTGGAAAGTCAGAACTATGGGAACGATTTTCCTAAAAGTTGGGAGCGGTTATCGTGCTAGCAGCTACATAGCTTCCATGCCCTTTTAAGAATTGGTTTGTTTGCAAGGTTCCTTTTGTATTCTTTCCCCAAACTGTGAACATATATTTCTAGCTTGCAAGGATATCCATTTTGTGATTGATTTCTTGGAAAGTGATGTGCCAAACTTAAATAATAAAGGGGCAATCTAAAAATAAATATCTTTGAGACTTTGCCCCATTTTACATAGGATGCATCTCGATGATCCTTGGATTCCTTGATGTTGAAGGTTCTCAACTATCAATAAATGGTTGTGGACCATGATCCAACAAAAAACATATATCTTTGGTAAACCATCAATATGCTAAATTTGTTTTCATATGCTTGAGTGGTGGGAGGGGAAGATTCACAATTTGAGCTTGATATCCTTGCTTTTATAGTGTATTCATTCCCATTCTCCCCTTGTCCATGACGTTCTGGGGTAAACTTATCCATAGGAGCACAACCACATAAAGTAGAGAAACATGTTGAGATAAGTGGACCAAGATGGGTTTGTAGGGAAATAGATTTCCAACCTGTCCATTGACGATCCTTGCTTGCCTAGTAAAAAATATTGAATAAAGTTTTGACGCCTTGATTGTCCATCCAAATCCTTAAGTCTTCTAAATTTCCATGTCTTATGGGAGGATTCTCCATAATTTCATTGTCCTAGATGTTTATCAATTTACCATTTCTTGGTATCCATGTTAGTTTATATTTGATTAGAGGTCTGACAAATTTGCATATTTCCCAAATCTAGGACCCTTTCTTTACATCTAAGGGGTGATCCAAACATGTTTTCTTTCCTCCTTGAAATAATTTTTGTGGAGAAGCTGCTTCCACCATTCATTCTTTTTAGAGAGGAGACACCAAACTATTTTTGCTCCCATTGCAATATTAACTAAAGAGGGATCCTTGATTCCAAGACCACCACTATCTTTTGGAGCTTCGGTCGTATTCCAATTTACGAGATGAAATTTTTCATGTTGGTTTTCCCCCCTTGCCAAAGGATTTGCAGATCTCTCTTGCTATATTTTGCACGATTCCAAATGCTGCCAACATAGCTAAGTGCTAATAGATTGGAAGTATCAAGAGTATAGATTGGATAAGGACAAACCTGCTTGTCAGGTTTAACCAATGCGAGCCCCATTGTTGCATTTTAGCTTTGATCTCATCTAAATTCCCTTGCCAATTTGCAATTGATGAATTCCCTAATGAGATAGGCATCCCCAATAATTTAAAAGATGTCCAATCGATTGTCCTTGAAAACCCCATGATTTTGGAAATTGCTTGGATTTGAGGGGCAATTACATTCCACCCATAGATCTGGCATTTTCTATTGTTGAAAGCTTCCTCAGAGGCATCAAGGAAGTTGTCCAAAACTAATTTGAACCTCTTTGCAATAACAGAAGATGCCCTTGCTACCCATCAAGATTGTGTCGTCTGCAAATTGAGAGTGGTTAATCCCCTTGATTCCTTTGGTGAAGCTTATTTCATGCAACCTTCTTGATATCCTTTTAAACTCAAGCTTTTTGCTCGATGAATCAACCATAATAATATATAGGAGGGGAGAGAGGGGACAACCCTATCTCAATCTTCTCTTGCTCTTGAAGTAGTTAGTAGGCACTCCATTGATTATTGGAGCTATCCGCGCTGAACCAATACAAGATTTCATCCAAGAAATAAAATATTCATTAAATCCAAATTTCTTAAGAACATCAAAGAGGAATGAGTGTCTTACTTGATCGAATGCATTGGCCATGTCCATTTTAATGACCATTCCTTTCCCTTTGCATGCTTTACTAGAGTGTATGGCCTCTTGAACCAAGATAATGTTATCTACGATTTAGCATTTTTGCATGAAGCAACCCTGGTTGTTAGAAATCGGCCGTGGAAGAACTTTTTTCAACTTGTTGGTTAATATTTTGGTCAAGATCTTATAAGATGAGTAGCATAGAGAAATTGGGTGAAATCTGGCATAGGTGGAGGGATTGGAATCTTTGGGGATGAGAGCTAATAATGAGGAGTTGGTACAAACTCCTAGCTTGCTCATTTTTGCATATGCTATGGTCGAGCATGCATTTAAGGTTAGCTTTGATGATATGCCAACAAGCTTGGAAAAATTGGACGGAAAGATTGTTTGGACCTGTGGTTTTGTTTGAGGCAAGACTCCAATTAGATTTTATGATTTTATCAATTCTGCATCTTCTATCTCTTTACATGCCAAGGACTCCTCGAGTACAACATCCACATCTCTTCTTGTGAGTGATTTGCTTACTAGATTTTGGAACATAAATCTCGTTCCTCCATCTGCATTTGCTTAGTGATGTCTTCATATTCCATTCAGTCTTGTGGATCTCCTAAATTATTTTGCAACAATATCCTTTCATGGTTAAGTAGACTATAAGAGGGCTTCCTTAATGGATCTTCTGAAGGAAACGCGTTTCCTTAATGGGAAACGTCCCCTCACTCTCGGAAATGAGTTTCCTTGCCGTACGGTACGGGTTTCCGAGTTTCCGTACAGAAACGGGAGGGGGACGTGAGGGGGGGCATGTTTCCTGCAACATAGGTGGAAATATTTGTGAGGGTAAGAAACATATTCTGAATGTTGAAACATTCTCTAAACTTTGGAATTAACTGATGTTGTGGCTTAAATATGTCACATGTCCAGCAGGTACAAGTGCAATCTTACCTGTTCATAAAAAAATTGATGGCATCAATTAGCAATTCATGTAGAAGAACTAGACGTCCAGACTTAATTTCTTGGTGTATGAAGAGGCATCATCTAAGCCCCAACAGTATACAAGTGCTTTTTCAAAGGGTATTCCACTGATTCCTATAGGAATTTATCCTACTGGAATCCACAACGATGTAAAATTTACCATATCATGCATTTTGTAAACTCTTTGTGAGAAATGCAATTGCTGTCAAGTTGTTGTGGAAATGGGTAATTAGTAATTACTAATAGCTCTGTCTGGCAATATACTTAGCGCACCAGTTAATGAAATTAACACTTTGTTGATGGGCTTTCTTATCCTCATGATATTAAAATTTTATAATGAAGTAAAATTTGGGGTTCCAATTCCTCTCACGTATAGATGTTTTTTTTCTCAAATCTTTGGCAGGCATAGAAGTATCGAGTACTGGGACTGGCTATAGGAAAGATGAACCTGTACAATTATCTTATGTCACAAGGAAAGATTGGTTGTTTTCCACAATTTTCATCTATATGACTTTTGGCCTGTTATAACTGAATATGGTGTCAAGCTACGACTTTGACAAAGCAGTTCAAGGTTAAATGCATACATTTTTAAACAGTCCACAGTAGATTTATTTCTGCCAGCTGATACATGTTTTTTATTAACTTCTGGCTTATGCTGAAAATGTATGTAGTCACTAGGGATGGGTAAGATACTATCGACCTTGAAAGAAAATTTCTCATAGATATTTATTATAAATAGACATAATGGGTTGCAGGGAAGATCTCAGTTTAGTGCAAGGGATAGATTATTTTACTGGCAAATTAAAATACTGTATGTAACTGAACTGGATCCTTTCTTTGAGTCTATTTCTATTTGGCTTAGAATTTGGAATGATATAAAAGTCTTTTTCAAAGCCAAAACAAAGAGCAATTTCCAACCTGAAACCAGATTGTCCAGGTCACAAGAAAGAAACCCAGCTAAGCCAGAAAACTCTCAAATGAGATACTCCAAGACTAAGATGGACTTGGGATGCATCTTCTTCAAATTGGTGCTACCATAATTGCCAATTAAAAACCTTTTTTATTTTGAAGAAAACATGGAAAAAATGCCCCCAGGAAGAAATTGTTGTGTGGTGCTGTGTGGCTTATAATGTGTTTTAACTTTTTTGCATTTTTGTTTGCAATGAAAACTAAGATTTTATTTTGGTATTTTTATTGCATGGCAATTTGTTTTAATAATTTTCCTGGTTTTCTTTTCACGATTTCTTTTGTTCTGACCCTTGCTGAGTTATTGTTCCAGTCCTAAACGATTTTTGCAAAAAGCCACTATTGTGGGGAGGTCCAAATGTTGACTTTGACTATTTTAAGATTGTATCTCAACCTTCTAAATTCTGGTTATCACCCATATAAACTATTGTAACAACTTTCCTATTCAAAATTTCATCATGTTCTAACTGATGCAAATATAGTCAACAAATCACCCATTCAAACAATTTTTAACTAACTCTAACTGTTCTTAACATGGAATCTGTTACTGTACATGAGAAAAATGTGCTTCATGTCCTACCTGCCTTAAAATTTTCATCTTCAAGGCGAAGCCATTGAGATGATTTTGCCAACAGTGCAAAGGCATTGATATGATTATGCCATCATGTTGACATGATTATAATTAGTGATGGTGTCCTCCAATATCACTACCAGAACTTTATAATATTTGTCTGTTGCTAAGATGCTTTGCCTTTTAGCAAATGCTAACTTCAGCATAGTATTTCACAATGTTTTCTTATTTTTATTTTGTTTTGAAGTATAATATTTTTATCATAGTAAATAGTTTGTAAACTTCAGCATAGTATTTCACAATGTTCTTTTTTATTTTGTTTTGAAGTATAATATTTTATCATAGTAAATAGTTTGTCATATTTAATAGTGAGGCCCACAATATTCACAGGGGCAGCCAGCCCGCGGACTTGACCCTGTGACCTCCTACTTGCAATTCACAGTACTCAACCACTTGAGCTAACTCACCAGGCTATGATACTAAATAGTTGCTACATTAGTTGTGCAATTTAGGTTTGGAAAAAATGGTCCTCTTTGATTCCAGGCAGTGCTAATTTTTTGACTTTGATGCTCTCTCTCTACACCAAAAAAGTCCGACACTCCAATGAGAGGGCAGTTGACAGTTTGAAGTCAATGCTTTCTTTCTCTAATATTTCTAAATTTGTCATAGTAGAGCTTGGAACCTACCTTATGAGATTTTTAGCCCAACATTTTAAGTAAGTCTATCTTTTGGTTGCTCCCGATGATGGTGGAAGATTTCACTCGAAACACCGGGCTAAAAATCTCGTATACAGTAAAATCCAAAATCATACAAATGATATGTTATGCTGCGAAAACCTGCATTCTAATATCTATCAGCTACCCTCTTTTGGCTGGTCAGTGGCCATCTATCAGATAAATCACAAAACACTTTTATTGAAAATATGATAATATCCTGTTGCCCTTTCCTGTTCT
Source organism: Pseudotsuga menziesii (assembly GCA_001517045.1). Classification (NCBI taxonomy): domain Eukaryota; kingdom Viridiplantae; phylum Streptophyta; class Pinopsida; order Pinales; family Pinaceae; genus Pseudotsuga; species Pseudotsuga menziesii. The sequence continues at coordinate 112,478 of LPNX010704503.1, forward strand.
TATTTGTCTTTTTAATGTAATAGAATTTGATCCAAAAAGGTATTTGGCTAGATTGTGGGTAATGGGTATCATGCATATTTAATATTTGTTTGAAATGGTTTATCAAAATCTATATAGAATATTTATTGTGTTAGTGCGTACTTTTTACAAATGTGTTTATTCAAAATATTGTTATATCTCATTTGACAAGGCTTTTAATGTTATTTTTATTTTCTCCAGATAGCATATCTTTGGAAGCTACACAAGTAAAAGTCAAGGCACCTCTGACTGTACTGTCAGCTTATGCAGATTCTCAAGGATTGACAGGGTTTAGTACAAACCATTTTTCTTTTTCCTAGATCAATTCGAAAAAATGCATTTACTTAAATTGGTTATCCTCATGGTTCTGTTAGATAACTGACTGCCTTTTGATTTATGCTATTATTTGCTCACGATATTTTGTTGTGATAGTTTTAGCTTTACAATCTCAAATTATTATTTTAAGGTAATTTTAGTTTGTTACTAGATGGACGTGTGAAGAGGGAATTCAAGTATTTCACAACATTGCATCCTGATTTGGTGAACACTGGACAGTTCCTATAGGGAATTATAGTTCTGAAATGGGTAGCTTTGTCTGTGTCGAGTCTTAATGATACAGTTCTCTTTTCTTTTAAGTTTCTCTGACCCCATTCTGAATCCTGATACTTTATTATTGAAACAAGAGTATAAAATGAAAAATGAGGTTTAGGCAATGTTGTTGCCTTGAAGGGGATTTAGTTGCACCTTTGTTTTTATTTTTTTACATGGAAAAATTTAAAACAGGCTGCGAGAGGGCTGGATGGTAACTGGTTTGATTTTTGAATTTAGGGTGGGAATTTAGAGTGGCTGCTCCATATTGTTAGTACTTTCATCACACAGGATTAGTTTGTTATTCTAGAAATTTGCTAATAAGTCTTAATAAGTACAGTATTGGTATAAGATTCCATAGATGATTGCTTTCAGTGTCATTGTTAGAACTTTATTCAGTTGGCGGGGATTGGAAGTTGGTTGCTTATTAAGAGTTACAATTTACTGGAGATTCTGCATGTTTTTGCATCCTTTAAATGTTAATTCATTGCACATGTTCTTGGAATTAGAGTCCGAGGGCTTTGATCACTTCAGTATACTGTTTGTGGGTATAAATATGATTGAGTTGGAATCATTCTATATGCAATGTTAGGAAGACATACATCGAGCCCATGGAACCGTTCTATTGAAATGAAGTACTTGAGTGATTGATATGGAGATTCAAACTACGGATTAAGAATTCTGCATTCAGGGATACTAATCCAAATTCCAAAACAATAGACTTTACATGGCTACGATATACTCTTTTGGAAGATACAGTAGGCAAACCTAATCTAATTGTTTTTTTTATCCCAAACCTTTGCTTAAGCAACTGATTTGACTGTGTAGTGGTGTGGCATCTAGATATGCCTGAGTTGATAACTGCATAATCGTAAATCATTTTACAGTGAGGGGTTTGATCCTTGTTACAAGATTGAAATGGAAATTTGATTATATTGGTTTTGTTGATTTTTGTACCTAGGCAGATGTTCCCTAGGCGACTTTAATTTTTGCCTAAAGTCACTTTAAGAGGGAAAAAGGTGACCCTCACATTAAAAGTCACTTAATGAGACTTTATAACAATAAACTCACTTTTTGATAAATTTAAGTGGGTGAGTGATTTTATTTATGAGAAATAAATAAAAGGGATTTTCACTCACATTCAATCTCATTCATTGGATTGATTCTTTTCCCACCATTGGATTAAGAAACTCACTTAGGTCAAACAAAAAGGCATGAGGGAGGCAAAAGTTTTTCACTTTTCATTTTCAGGAAAAGAGAAGAGCTGAGGAGGCTGGGTCGAGTTTGCTGAAGAAGGAGGGCACGATTTTCAGAGAAATTTATGCACACAGTTCGAGGAAGAGTACGGCCTCATTAAATGCTGTACGGCTGCACTGGTTGCACAGAAATCGAGGGATAGTACGGCTCATTAAATGCTGTACGGTTTGCATTAAATTCTCAGCACAGAAATCGAGGTTTTGTGGGTGAGTACGGCCTGCATTAAATGCTGTACGAACAGCAATAAATTTCAGCACAGAAATCGAGGTACGGCCTGCTGTACGGTCTGCAAGTTCTGGGCACGAATTTCGAGGAAGGTACGGCCTGTTTTGCTGCTGTACGGTGCATTTATTATTCTGCTGGTACGATTTTCTGGGTTGTACGGCTGCATTAAATTCAGGAAGAAAAGAAGGGTGTACGGCTGGGTTTGCTGAGCACATTTTCCAGACTTTGAGATAAAGTTTGCCGGTGGAGATAAGTTGTATTTTTTCCACTATTTTTCTGTCCTGTACATTGCTGAAGAATAATAAAAATCTCTCCTCTCTCTGACTGGTTTTCCCCGTGGGGGTTTTTCCAGGGCTGATTAGCCAAAAATCTCTGAGTAAATTTTTATGGTGTGCATGCATTTGTTTTCAGCCTGTTAGTAATTTTTACTGTGTGTTTAAAATTGTTCGGCAAAATTTTAAGTAGCTTCAAGCCTATGCAAAACCGGCTGAAGTGAAAAACACAAATTGTTCATTTAAACAGGCAAGCAGTAAATCTCAGTTTTTCAACAGGTTTGTAATGTTAGATTGTTTCTTTTTCCTATCTTGTCTATTTCTTTTCTTATATCTTTTGTTTTCCATTTGCAGGCACGCAGCAATTGATGGCCTCAGGATGCTAAAGTCCGAGCTTGATTCAGATGTGAGATTTTATTATTCTTTAAATGCTATGGAATATTTTGTTAGTCCCTCTTTGAGGTCATTATGAATTAAATGTTTGTATTTTTCCACCTCATGAAGCATGTTTCTTCATATAAGAACTAGGAAAATTATTATTTTCCAACTCTTTTTTGTTCCTTTGAACAACATTCCCACCTACCTATTTTTTTCAGAGTTTCACTTAGTCTCTTATCAAGTTATTTATGTTCACAAAACATTTTTTGCAATCATCTTACAGTTGTTAGATGCCCAAGGATTTGCAATGTTCTATAGATTTGTCTACTTCATTTGCCGCGAAAGAGGACAAAAGAACATCGGTAAGTGGTTAAATTGATTTCCAAGCATGTTCTATTTTGCATTTGATAAAGAACCTTTGTGGACTCTTTTAGTAGAAAGAATCATTATGTCAAGTTAAATTGAACTGTCCACTAATAATTTGAGGTCTTGACCGATTACTTAGGACATTCATTCTACCATTATTTATAGTTTTATTGTAAAAAAGTAGTTCTGATGTATGTATGCTGGACATTACAACACCTGTATTCAACCCTTTTTCTCATAATTATTTTAGATGTGCATATAATGATATGCTCACCCATTATTTTCACTTGTTTGCCTCTTGTCCAGTTGTCAGGACAGCTGTAGAGGCTTGGAGGCTGGTATTGGTAGGACGGTTCAGGCTGCTTGACCAGTGGTGTGAGTTTGTGGAGGTACTATTGCATTATTTGAGCAAATTATTTATATTTGTTTTGAAGAATATTTTGTTAATATTTCTACATGTCTGTTTATATCTTTCCATAGTTCCCCTGGAATTTGGGGCATCTAGTCTTTTTTGTTTGTTTTGATGGGCATATTTGCTTATCCACTTCCATTTAGAAAATTAGATATGCCTCCTTATCTGCTTCACTGACACTTTATTTCTTTAATGTAACCTTGGATCTGATTTTTGATGTTCTTTTGCACAGAAACATCAACGGTATAATATTTCTGGGGATACTTGGCTACAAGTCTTCGAATTCAGCAGAGTTGTTCATGAGGATCTGAGTAATTATGACCATGAAGGTAATTCAAAAGCAGTGCATTACATTTTATTCATTAGATTGCCGAAAGACTCTTGTTGCTGGAGTATCTTTGAGATGACATTCCTGTAATTTTTTCCCAGAAAAAAAATTGTAATTCTACTCAAAATGAAGAGAGTTTACATTCTGTGCGTGCTTTGGGCATTGCAAGCAGGATTCAAAGGATAATAAATAACTGAGCATCACCAATCCATGCCGGAGTTCTTATACAAAGGATCTTGAAATATATCTGGGCTTCTTCATATACACATCCTCGTACATGCCTGCTGGGGCAACATCAAAAGTTATGCATAATCATCTCTCTAAGGGATTCCAGAAAATGCAAAGTATGCATACTATTACTAGGGGATGGTATAAACCTTGCTTCCTATTACTAGGCTTTCTTGCACATCAAAGTATGCAACCTCTAATAAATTGAGCTACATCTTCTTGCATTCTAGGCCAATAAGCATACCTTTGTAAGTTGACAATTGTCTTCCCAACACCAAAATACCCTGCAAATTTTTGGAGGTGTGAGCCTCTCATGAGTTGCAACCTCTCACCTTTAGGAACACCGAGCTTGTCCAAATTGTACATAGAAATGGCCTTGTTGCTGTTCAAATACCTCCTTGAACTCCTCATCTTCTGTGTATTCCTCCTTGTATGCATCATGGGCGGAAGACTCCATATGCATAAGAGTACCCAAAGTTGATTTCTTGGCTGTAGGCAGCCTTGAGAGCATGTTTGCAAGCTTGTTTGTATGCCCTTCTTATACTTGATGTTTAGATGGAATTACTCTAAAAATCCCACCCACTTGTAGTTGTAGTGTCATGTTTCCTGTAGCTTACTTTGGGCTTGCAAATATTCCAGTGGCTGGTGATCAGTGTGAATGATGGTCTCCTTGACCATCAGATAGTGCTTCTACTTCTTAACAAGTTGAACCAAGGCATAGAGTTCCTTGTCATACATAGGGTATGGAACATTTCAGAATGACAACATACTGACCTCCCTCCTTGCATCAAAACTGCTTCTGTAGCATACCCACTTGCATTTATCTCAAATTCGAAAGGCTTCTGCAAGCTAGGGAATGTGAGAATTGGTGCTTGATTGATCTTTCACTTGAGCTCCTCAAAGGCTTTTTGTTGATTCTTTCCCCATTGAAACCCCTTGCTATTGGCTGTTATGGAATGGGCGGTGCAGCCACAACTGAAAAGGAAGCTATGAAATTTTGAAAGTACTGTGTTTCCCCACCAAAGCTCCTAACTTCAATGAATTTGTAGGAGTAGGCCACTTAGTGATGGCCTCCATCTTTGTTGGAACAATCTTAAGTTCTCCACCAATCACATACCTTAAATACACCAAAGAATCCTAAGCAAATTTACATTTCTTAAGGTTTTCTAGTAGCTGATGTTTTTTCAAGGTCTCCAACACCTACTTGAGATGTGAGATATGCTCTTCCTAGGTAGTACTATTAACCAATATATCATCTAAATACACTATCACATAATCTATAAAATGACCCAATACATCATTCATCAAACACATAAATGTGGTGCATTACACAAAGCAAAAGGCACTTATAACCATTCATATAGACTTTGCCTAGTCTAGAAGGAGGTCTTCCAGGTGTCCTCTTCTTTCACTCGTACATGGTCGTATCTCGATTTAAGATCCAACTTGGTGAAGTACTTGGCATACTGCAACTGATCTAGCAAATCACCAATCCTGGGCTGAGGGTATCCATTCTTGAGGGTGATCTTATGCAAAGCTCTGTAGTTAATACACATCCTCTAAGTCCCATCCTTTTTGGGTACCATGATAATAGGTGATCCACAAGGTGAGATGCTTGGTTGGATTACTCCTTGCTCTAGCAGTTGTTGCAATTGTTTCTTCACTTCTTCTGCTTCCAGAACAAACTGTTTGTATAGTTCGATGTTTGACAATGGAGAAGCTGGAAGTAGTTGTATTTCATGCTCCACTTCTCTCTTAGGATGAAGCCCTCTAGGCTCTTGGAATAAGCTCAAGGATATCACTTGATGGCATCTAGAATGAGATGGAACCCACTCTTGCAACTGGATACATGGCATCATCACCAAGTTCCACATGCATGCATACTTCCTTCTTTTGAAGTTTGTTGAAATTCCTCTTGTTAAAGGTCATTTGTTTGGAGGTTCCATTGCCCACCTATCAACCAACACCAGACAAAGTGTTAGATGATAGGCATGAGACCATAGAGAAGTGTGTCTCAAGCATAGTGGAAAAAATCAGCATTGGCAAAAAATCGGCAAGGGCCCAGAAAACATCTTCTCGCCAACATCAGCGAAAAAATTGGCAAACTGCGGCAAGCATTAAAAAATGCAAATTTTGTACTTCAATAGGGTCAAAATTTGCTTACTGATTTTTTCCCCTATTTGTCGATTTTTCTCGATCTTTCTCGATTTTTTCTCGATTTTCTCGATTTTTCCCGATTTTTTGCGATGTTCAATTTTTTGAAATTTTTTTGATTTTTTCGGGCCGAAAAATCGGCAGCCTGAAAAAATCGCGATCATTCGGGACATCGCCGAAAAATCGGCGATTTTTTCCACTATGGTCTCAAGCTTCGATGAATGTTCATCCACTCTAGTTGATACCTCTTCATTGAATGCAAACTATTGATGCTTGGCCTTTTGCTTCATCTCATGACACTAAACAAAGTCCCTAAACTTCTGACACTTAAAGCACTTGATGTGGCTCAAGTCCTTTTCTTGGTTATAGAAATGTGAATCTTCTTTCTTCTTTTGTCGACTTCTTGAGCCCTTTCTTGTTTTCCTTCATCCACTCCTCCTTTGTACATGCAATAGCTTCTAGTCTCATATCCTCCTAGATGAAGTCATCACATAGTCTCTCAAAGTGGGAAGCTTCTTTTGAGCACAAACCCCATTGATAAAAGGTTGTCAAGAAGAGGAGAACCCATTTAATGCAATGAGTACTAACTCTTCACCTTCAACCTTTCCAATTGTTGCAAGCTAATCATAAAGTTCAATAATCTTCACCGAGTAGGCAACTATGATATCTATCTTGCTCATCCACGTGACTTGAAGCTTATCGACAACATCCTTTGATTGATGCTGCCAATTTGATATAGGGTGACTTATAGCATCAAACATGTCTTTTCCCCTGGTCTTATCTACAATGTGAGGGATCAAGCAATCCTTCATAGAGTCAAGGATTACTTGCTTGACCTTGGCCATCTTCTTGTTATGGTCCGCCAACAATGCCATATCGGTAGGCTCTATAACTACTTTCTGAACAAAGTCCCATAGATCATGCTCCTTCGACAACATCTTTACCTAATGCCTCCAAGAGACAGTTAAGAGGGATCTTCCAAGTTGGCTTCGTATTTGAGATTAAATGTAGTAATATTGCATTGAAATATCCTTCTAAACAAAGTAGATCAACAACTTAAAAAAACCTTATCATAGGTCCATTGTGCTTTTCTCAATCACGAATTATAGGCATCTCACCCCTAAAATCCCTTGACAACTCCCTCTCACAGGTAGCAACCCTATTATCCCTTCAAGGATTCCTAGAAGGTTTCAACAAACTGCTTTGATACAATGTAGAAATGCTCTAACACATGGTGAATAGATTTTGCACTCTACAAAGTGTTTATGCATGAAACTAAAATAATCCAAAATAAATGCTTCTCAAAGCTACAATCTGTAAATTACATTGGATTCTATGAACACATAGTTAGAGAATATAACGATAACTTAATTAGGTCACTATTAACACTTGGGACTGGTTTTATTAATTTTGAACAACAAAAAACTTGGTACTAGAAAATCACCCTAAACTATTAGTTAACGAATCCATAGCTTTTCCCTCTCCTATAGATTTGAGAAGGGCATACTAGGGTATACAAAATAGGTTTCTTGTGACTCAAACTCAATAGAATTTTCTTTATTCTAAGTCGAAGCTTAGAAATTAAATTTACTAAACACTAAACTAGTTTGCCTCTATGATTAATTGGTGGTGGTGCATGCCTTGACTAAGGCCAATTGGTAGGTGCATGCTTGTGCCCACTCACTATAGAAAGCAAGAGTGATCCTCTCTAGCTTCTTCGGTGTTGCTGAATAGGTGCCTCGATCTGTTGCGCTGTAGAAGATTGCCTAAACTACACTTCACTAACACCGAACCCTTGAAGATTAGGCACACCATTTTCAATTGCCAATTTAAGAAGGATCTATTAGGCACAATTAACGTATCCCCAAACCTCAATCTTATCTATAGGAGGATGGGAGAGTTTCCTCCAAGGGGTGTACTTTTAGGAAGATATTTATAGTTGGAGAAGATAGCCTTCGCTTGAGCAATGTACTAGAAAAGATGAATAAATCTACCCTAAAAAAATGCCCATGTTTGTAGCCAACCATATACCACATGATGCAATTAAAGGAAGGCCTCTAAATTCTTTTCATCCGTGGTTTTGCTGCTAATGGTTGAAACAATCAGCAATAGACCCCCCTTATTGACTATCCTTGGACCTCTATCCTTGTCAAGATATTCATCTCTGCCCAAACCTCTTTGGAATATAGATAAAGGATATGTAATTGGCTCATATTTTTCTCCTCTCTTGCATAAAGAACACTTGCTTGGACCATGTTTATTCCTCTTCTATGGTGCATTCCATGTAAGTGATTTATTTATAATAGCTAGCCACATCAAGATACTTGATTTTAAAGGTGATTTGATATTCCATAGTGGCTTCAAGCACTGCTTAGTATCCTTGGGCTTGTTAAGTGTATAAACATGATTCTTGGAGCATACATGCTTTTCTACCTCGTTAATATGAACATGGCACATCATAAGCTCAACTACATTGGCTCCTTCTTGTTCCTTGTCATTTGTTTCTAAACCTAGAAGGTTTGCTTGTTTACATTCTTGGATTTAAAATTTAGGAGGTTTTTGGGGAGGTTGCTTGGGCCAAATTAAAAATTCCAAGCCCTTAAAGAGAGCTAATCAAATTAGTAGACAACTTGTAAGCATCACAATTCCCCACCCAAGTATCATCTACTATATTAACCCTCTCTACATTTCCTACCCTCCAAGTCAACTAGTTACCAATAATTGCGAAAGATAGAACCATAGCTTTCTAAATTATGGATACGTTATGAATGGGCTTGGCTCGATTCCTAGTCCAATCATCGACATTCTAGGGTTCTATATATATTTGGATAATGATCTAATTTCAAAGCCCATCTCTAGAGATAAATCTTCGAACACACTTGGTAGCAAAAGCCTTCTCGTATAGAAAAATACTTTTGAGGCCCCAACCTTGATTCCCTTAGGCTTGGCAATAACTTTCCAATTTCTACTTAACCAATGGGATTCTCTCATTCTCTTTGTTCATAGGCCAAAGAAGCTGAAACCTTACATCCTTGATTTTGTTAAGAAACCCTTTGGGAATAAAGGGTGGAGAGTCCCACCACTTTGGAATAACTTTTGGTATTGACTTCGCTAGCACTAACCTTTCACCTCTAGACAACCACCTATTGCACAACAAGTTAATACACTTTCCACCTTTGCAATAATCCATCTCCAATCATTAATTCTATAGTCAGCAGGTTTAATGTAAACAACTAAATACTTGAATTCCCCCTATAAATTAGAAAGATGACAGGGGAGGCAATGAAGGATCAATTTGACAAGGTTCTCATCCACCCAATTAAAGCATATAGAGGATTTTTGCAAATTAACTTTTATACTAGTGGATTTATAATATGAATCTAAGAACTCTTTCAACTTAGATGCATCCCTTTGTGGAACATCATAGAATAAGAATACATCATCCAGAAAAAGCAAATGTGTCAAAAAGAGAGATCTTCCAATCTTAATACCTTTTAGTGAACTAGTGCTTTTTGCTTCCATGATAGCTTTGTTGAGACTTTCTTCTATGATGAGAAACAAGGCCGGGGGGGGTGGGGGGCGGGGGAGGGGTGCTAGAGGTCACCCTTGCCTATGCCCCATTGGAAGGTTTAAAGAAGTAGGGTGAACCATTAATGAGAATTGCAAAAGAGATCAAGGTCAAACAAACTCATAATCTAGTAAACCATATGGACACTAAAACCAATGTGGATTAACATTAATCTCAGATAGAGCCAATTTGCCCAATCATAGGGCTTGGGTAAAGTTCAACTTCAATACCAATGCTGGGAGCTTCTTTGTTTTCATTGAATGTAGCCCCACTTTAGCCACCCCAATAACATCATCAATTTTCCTTCCTTTCAAAAGTCCAAATTGTAAGGAAATAACTTTAAAGAGATGTTCTTGTCCCTTAAAGCAATGACTTTAGCTATGATCTTGTAGATACAATCACATAAAGAGATAGGCCTGAAGTCATTGAAGGAGTTTTACTTATTCAGGATTAAAGTAAGGAAAGGAGAGTTGAAGGATTCTAATACTTTCCTTGTGCATCTTGACTCCTCAACAAACCTTAACAAATCCCTTTTTAAGAGCTCAAAAAACCCAAGAAGAACTCTATTGTCCTCTTGTTCGGCCTAGGACTTTCTTCGTTTTGGAAGCTATGAAGTATCAAACACAATTCTTCCTTGGATATTTCCTCCATCAATTTTGCGTCAGCTTCGGAAAATAGGTAGTCATCTTGACCATTTCCTCCATATTAATCCCTATCAAAATAGCAAACCCCAAATTCAAATCTCCATGAGTAGTAGCTTTAGATCCATCCTCTTCGAGTCTGTCCTCATCTCCTAAATGGTGTTTAGATTTTTCCAAGGCTTGACTCTTTAGCCTCCATTGAGCTTCTTCTTTAACTAGAATTATTCGTTCTCTTTTGTTTTAGGGCCTTAGATTGGCCTTGGCATTCTCATTTATACAATTTGCTAAGTTGCTCATAAAGTTCATAAATTTTGAGTTCAGTTGATGCTACTTTAGAATCTATAGTCCTCAAATTCTTCCATTTAGGACCAATTTAATTCGTTGAACATCTACTGATCCATCCTCCTCCATTTTGGCTAGAAAAGAAATCATCGAAAGGATAAACTTTGGTAGCATTGCCTCAAATTTAAATCCCCTTCTTAAATGACATTCTTTTGCTTGAACAAAGGGAGGAGACTAGTAAGCCCTCCTAGAAAACCACCTTGTTATTGTATATGGACCATAAAAAATGATAACCCCAAAAGCTTCCCCCATCTCTTGAGATGAGCTTAGTAGGGTGAAATTTAAATCCCCTTCTAAAATGCCATTCTTTTTCTTGAACTAAGGGAGGAGACTAGTAAGCCCTCCTAGAAAACCACCTTGTTATTTTATGGACCATAAAAAATGATAACCCCAAAAGCTTCCCCCATCTCTTGAGATGAGCTCTGCTCTAATACTTTGTTAAATTTTCATATGCTAAGCTAGATCATTAGTATTTCATTTCGATTTCATAACAAAAGCATATAAACAGGATCACTGAAAGATAGACAAGCACAACCATACAAAAGGAACACAAAGATTTATCCTGGGAAAACCCTAAAGGGAAAAACCCAGCAAAAGCTTCCTCAATATAGATGCCCCAAAAAGGTAAAAAAGTAAAACCAACAAGGAGATCAAAAATCTGATCCTCCTCCTTCTCTAGCTACTTCTCTCCTCCACAAGTGCGCTACACAAGTGAGTGTGTGTGTCTCCAATGAGGAGAGCTACACCTCTATTTATATTCATCCGTTCACTTCAATTAACTCATCCGACATGTAGGCTCGAGTTAATCATGTAGGCTCGAGTTACACATGTAGGCTCAAGTAACCACACTGGGGTGCTAATGACCCACCTTTACAATTAGAGGGGATAACCTCATGACTCTTATTAGTTCTTCCGATTAGAAGCATCGGGGTACAAGATAATACAAGTGGTTCTCCCGGTAGGACCATCGGGGACCACAAAAGATACATATAGAATATTCTTTGAAGTGACAATATTTCAACACTCCCCTTTAATGAGAAGGGTATTCTACAACAACAACAAAAATAGTAGGAGAGGACATCATCAACATCATCAGGGTAACACATCTATAAATCATTGGAAGCTTTTCTGTTAATTTTTCAAGCATATATATATTCAAGCAAAGTGTTTACTGTTCTTTTACTTTTCTTCCTCTTTAAACAAAACTTAGATCTTTAAACCAACAG
>LPNX010704503.1:125478-195932 GCA_001517045.1 Pseudotsuga menziesii
TCATACATTGATCTTTCGATCAGTACGTCATCATCATCATAAAAACATCATCATCATGAAAACATCAACATCATCAAAACATCAACATGATCCTTCCTTTTGGAGTTACGGGATTTAGGTCTTTACGGAGTTACCAATGATCCTTCCTTTTGGAATTACGGGATTTAGGTCTTTACGGAGTTACTAACGATCTTTCCTTTCGGAATTACGGGATTTAGGTCTTTATGGAGTTACTAACGATCCTTCCTTTCGGAATTACGGGATCAACACATTTGTGGAACTCAGACAATCCTTCCTATTGGAATTACGGGATCAACACATCTGTGGAACTCAGACAATCCTTCCTGTTGGAATTATGGGATCAATTCAATGATCCTTCCTTTTGGAATTACGGGATTTAGGTCTTTACGGAGTTACTAACGATCATTCCTTTCAGAATTACGGGATCAACACAGTTGTGGAACTCAGACAATCCTTCCTCTAGGAATTACGGGATCAACACACGTTCTCGAGTACCGAAGTCATCGGATCCGTTCTGAACCGAAGTTCAAGGATGATACAATCCTACCACATTCACGGGGACCGAGATCTCCGGATACATTTTGAACTGAGGTTCAGGGATGATGCAATCCACCACTTTCACGGGGGCCAAGACCTCCGGATACATTTTGATCCGAGGTTCAGGGATGATGCAATCCTACCACTTTCACAGGGGTCGAGACCTCCGGATACATTTTGAATCGAGGTTCAGGGATGATGCAATCCACCACTTTCATGGGGGGCGAGACCTCCGGATACATTTTGAACCGAAGTTCAAGGATGATGCAATCCTACCACATTCACGGGGGCTGAGACCTCCAGATACATTTTGAACCGAAGTTCAGGGATGATGCAATCCCACCACATTCACGGGGGCCGAGACCTCTAGATACATTTTGAATCGAAGTTCAGGGATGATGCAATCCCACCACATTCACGAAGACCGAAGTCACCAGATCTATTTTGGACAGATGTCCCAGGATGATACAATCCTTCTTCATTCTCGAGGACTGAGATCACCGGATCACTTTTGGACAGATGTCTCGGGATGATACAATCCCTCTTCATTCTTGAGGACCGAGGTCTCCGGATCACTTTAGGGCAAGTGCCCAGGGATGATACCATCCCACTGCAACATCACTACTCCCCCTTTCGAGGAAGGTCTTTTCGAACAACACAAAGCTTGTCTCGAAAGTGTTCGAACTTTACCCGAGATAGAGGCTTCATCAGTACATCATCATTCAAACCATCATCATCTACATCTTCAGTATGTGAATACTGAACTATCACCATATGTATCTCCAGTATGTGAATACTGAAAGCATCATCATCTATATCTTCAGTATAGAAATACTGAAAGCATCATCATCTCTATATTCAGTATAGATATACGAAATCACCATCATCTGCATCTACAGTATGTAAATACTGAAACATCATCATCTGCATCTTTATCTTGAATGTAGAAATACCGGATTTCTATGTGTTACGACGGAACACAGGGTTCTCTATTATCACAACTCTCGTTATCACATAGAATCAATGTAGTATCCATCTTCAGTTCAAAGAGACCTGATATCAGCTTCTGAAGCCATATGGCTTCACAACTTAGCAGTGCAATCTGCTATGTATTCTGCTTCAGCCATGCTACGAGCAACACTGGACTGTTTCCTGCTAAACCATGGACTCATAGCAGACCCCAAACAAAAGCATCTACGTAATGTTCTTTTCCTGTCTGAGATACTTCCAGCCCAATTTGCATCTGTGTAGCCATACAATCTTTACTCATGGCTACCATCATAATATAAACCAAAGTCTATAGTCCCTTTCAGATATCTCATCACATGTTTTGCAGTTACTAGGTGAACCCGTCTTGGTTGAACAAGATATTGACTTAAGGTGTTCACAGCAAAACAAATGTCTGGTCTGGTATTTGTTAAGTACATCAATGACCCAATGATCTGTCTGTAATGAGTCATATCCACTAACTCTGATAAGTCATTAGCTAACAGCTTCAGGTTGGAGTCCATGGGTGTGGCCATGACTTTGCATTCCAACATATTGAATCTCTTCAATATCTCTACCGCATACTTTCCTTGGTTGAGAAAGATTTCTTTTGAACTTTGCCATACTTCCAGACCTAGGAAATAATGCATTAACCCAAGGTCTTTCATCTCAAATACTTCTGCGAGTTTCTTCTTGCTTTCCATGACCTGTTTCTCATTCCCTGTCAAGGATAAGTCATCCACATATAATAACAGGATGACAAGTTCATCTTCTACAACCTTGAGATAAAGGTTACGATCATCTTTACCCTTGGTAAATCCCATGCTCGACAAGAAACTATCTATTCTTCCATACCAAGCTCTGGGAGCTTGCTTTAGGCCATAGAGGGCCTTCTTCAACTTGCATACGTGATTCCATTTGGCTTCAACTTCAAATCCTCATGACTATTCGATGTAAAACTTTTTGTCAATCATACCATTAAGCAAGGCTTGTCTTTACTTCACCATGGAAGAAACTACCATGATAGTTCTGAAGGAAGTGTACCTTGCTTCCTGGAGTAAGCGTCTCTTCAAAATTAATTCCCTCTTTCTGAAAGAAACTTCTAGCCACAAATCTTGCTTTATACTTCTCGATACTTCCGTCAGCTGTATATCCATTTGGAGGATACAATACTCTTTCCTTCTGGTTTGGGAACTATATGCCATACATCATTCTAGTATTCTTTCATCATAACATCTTTCATGAGTTCGTCTTGTCAGATCATCAACATATCCTAGTCTTTTGCATTCAATTTTGAAGGTTGGAACCCACTTTACTCTTGGTAAAGTCTCGATCCATCAAGAAGCTGTCCATCATGTCGTACCGTGTCGAACTCAGATATCTTCTGTAGTCACTCCCCCTGAAGTGGAGTATTATCTTCCTTCTTCATTCTGTACAGGTGGATATATACTGGTCAATAGAGTATGTCATGTCATAGTCTATTCTTTCTGAGGCAAATCACGAACCTTTCTTTGTACACTTGTTTTTGTAGATCCATATGGAGGATACTATGTACTTCCCTTTATGTCTCGAAATCATATCATATACATCATTCCCCATGATCAACTGTTATTCTTTGATCATAGTTTCTTTCATAGCATTCTTTTCTTCATCTTGAGTTATCTCTCATACCCATGGTGGTCTTCATCCTTTGAGGTGGATCAACCGCTCTCTGAAGCTCTTTCTTCCGTCATGGTGTCTCTAACACTGGGAGCTTCAGATTCATGTTTATTGAATTGTCATCACTTGTTCTTTGGAACAAGTCTTGTCCTTCTTTTCTTGTAGGAGGTTGTATAGGACCTTTCCTACAATTCAAATGCACCAGTTGCATGGTTAGAACTATTTCATAAAACATATGCATAACAACAAATTCTTATGCATCATGCAACTATTTAGCCAATACAACATTCATCCATATCTCATGGAAACTTTCTAGATGCCTTCTATCTCTATCAGGACAACATTGAGATTGTGCACTAATCCAATATGTCAGAAAAGAGGTTTCATTCTAGATAAGTAGCAATGGAGAGTTGTATAGCACCATGAGCTACTTACCCATTACATGCATATTAGTAGTATACAGTCATTAATGCAAACAATCTATCATGCATAACACATCAAATGTAAAACAATATCATGAAAAGACAATTGAATACTTATCTTTTATTTGTTTCGTGGGTAGACTCCTTCTTGATCATTCTGCTTCGTCATCTACTTCATTCATGAAATCATCATTTCTTATCCAAATGATAAGATGAATAAGAGGTTCTTCAAGAATTGAGTTCTTCATATTCCTCATCGCTTGAGGGATCTTCTTTGAATGGTGAGACCTTGATCTTCAATTGCTCTCGTCTTTCTTCTTCTCTTCTTATGAGTCGATCTTCTTCTTCTTCCCAGAGTCAATTGAAAGTAATCACTTCCTTCTGGCACACATTCCTCACATGAATGAATCCCATGATCGTGGGAGGCCATTCAAGGTGGCTATCACCACTTCTGCATTCTCCGCTTCTTCATCTACCGCTTCAAGATGTTCTCCATTCTGGATCTTCGCATTCTTCAACTGTTTTCTCAAAGCCATCTTTTGATTTATGTTCTTATCTTCAAATAGCTTGATCAAGGAATCAAACATCTTCGGTGTCTTTAGGGAAGACACTTGTGGTACAATTTGATCAGTGATTGAATCAACAATGATTTTCTTGGCCTTGATCAAGTTCTTCTTGTGTAAGGCTTTGAGCCTCATTTCCTTCTGGAACTGGAACCTTTCTACTCATGAAGGTGTCCAATTCATTTTCTTCAGAGAGATCAAATACTTCCATGCTTGGAAGTTTTCAACTTCACTAAGCTTATCATCAAGCTGGTGTGATAGATCACTTTGAAATGAGAACTTCAAATGCAAATAGCAAAAGATTAGATCTTACCGATTTGAGGTGTCCGTCCTGCTTCCGGAGCTGGCTGATCTAGGGTTTGTCAGAGAAACCCTAATTTTTAAAACTTGGAATCTTTTAGATCTGATTGGATAGAAAGATATATCTCTTCAAATGGAGCTGTCTAATGTACTCCTTTTCTGAAAACAGTAGAGGGAAGCTCCCGGAACAAGAAGCCCTAGTTTTCCAATTTCTTCTGCAGAAATGCCTGTTACTGTTTTTGTGATATTTCCGAAATTACTGCTCCTCTGTGTCTGGAATTTCTCACTGAGGCAACCTCGCATGTTCCTAATCCAACACAACAGGTTTCATCAGAATTGGTTTCACCAATTGGGATTTATGATAATTTTCTCAAGGTGACCTGTTATAGGACTGTTCAGAACAGTGAAGTTGTACGGAATGCCACGTGTCACTGGTTCATCTTTAGGTTCTGAAATTTGGACCACAGAAAGTACAGTCTGTGCTCTTTCTGGAACATCTTCAGGAAATCCATTTGTACCTCTGTAGCCCACGTTGCAGCAATTCTCTCCAGGTGTCCTATTTAGGGATGAATTCTGGAAGAGGCTGGAACCCTAACTTGGAGGGGTCATATCTCTCAGAATATAGCGAATATGAGACTGAATTTTGGACACAGTGTAAATCAGGATTTTATCTTCGGCCTCTGCAATTTTCAACTCCTGAGCCTTCGCCAATCTCAGGATATAGCGAATGTACCAAAACTTAGCAGTTTTAGTATTTAGGGTTTTTCCAGATCGGGGTCAAACTAGGGTTTGACTTTCCCGGAGTTTCACCCAACCAAATTTCTTGATCCAGGTCTCTAAACTTCGATTTTGATGAGGAGAACAATCCTATGCTGGGCTCACTCAAAAATTTTTCTTCTGTAGAAAGCCCTAATTTTCCGCACCAAAACTGAAAATGCTCGGAATCGAATTCCGCTTCGACAGAAAGATGCGCCCTTCAATGGAGAGTCAATCTAGCCTTTTTTTGCTGATCGATCATGGATAGAGACCCAAAAAATAAGAAGCCCTAGATTCTTTAGCTGCACAATGTTTTCTTTCAGGGTGGCTCTGATACCATGTTAAATTTTCATATGCTAAGCTAGATCATTAGTATTTCATTTCGATTTCATAACAAAAGCATATAAACAGGATCATTGAAAGATAGACAAGCACAACTATACAAAAGGAACACAAAGATTTATCCTGGGAAAACCCTAAAGGGAAAAACCCAGCAAAAGCTTCTTCAATATAGATGCCCCAAAAAGGTAAAAAGGTAAAACCAACAAGGAGATCAAAAACCCGATCTTCCTCCTTCTCCAGCTACTTCTCTCCTCCACAAGTGCGCTACACAAGTGAATGTGTGTGTCTCCGATGAGGAGAGCTACACCTCTATTTATATTCATCCGTTCACTTCAATTAACTCATCCGACATGTAGGCTCGAGTTAATCATGTAGGCTCGAGTTACACATGTAGGCTCAAATAACCACACTGGGGTGCTAATGACCCACCTTTACAATTAGAGGGGACAACCTCATGACTCTTATTAGTTCTTTCGATTAGAAGCATCGGGGTACAAGATAATACAAGTGGTTCTCTCGGTAGGACCATCGGGGACCACAAAAGATACATATAGAATATTCTTCAAAGTTACAATATTTCAACATACTTGAGTCAATAAACATGGAGTTAGATAACCTAAAGTAACTTTTCTTCCTACCTGTGACTAGATCCCATAGCCTACTTGTAGATTCAACAAAAAATTCTAATCCTTAATAAACTTTGACAAATCTCTCAAGATCTTGGTCGCCATCCCTATGGTTTCTTGTATCAAAACGATCTTAGGTTTATGGAGATCCATCAACCTCTTCAAGGCAATTTTTTTTAAAGGGATATCTAAGCCCCTAATATTGAAGGACATAATAATCATGGGAATCCCCTCTATGGGCATGCATGCTCTAAGGCTCCCTTTTAATGTTTAATGCTTACTTGGAAATTTTTTCTTCTCGGCTTTGTTTTGAGCTATAGATATATGCAATTCCTTTCCTTTGATAGGGATATTAGCCTCTTTGTCCCCATCTAGACTTTAGGCTACCTTGGGTACCCCCCTTAGACAAATTCAAAGTAGATTGTTTAGATCTCAGTGGGTAGTGGGCTTGGTTAGGGATTTAAGTCCCTTCATATTAGGATGACTTGTGATTGTGGTACCTTTGACAATTGAGTTTAGTTTGAACCTTCCAAGTTTTCTCCTAGTGTCCCCTTTATGACTTTCCCTACATTTGGGAGAGATTAGGGCAATTCGTTTCCCCAAGACCAACATATAGATTCCTTCCTTTGCCATTTTTTTGTAAATTTAAGAGAACACTCATGGTCAAGTGCATGACAGGGAAACAACGAAAATGGACATCAAAAGAGTCAAATAACTTGGTAGTGGAGTGCATGAAGTTGTCATCGACTTTGAGAAAAGTGCAAGCTCTATTTTCGATGGCTCTAAAGACATCCATCGACCAAAACTCCAAAGGAAAAGTTGACAACTTTTGTACTTGTTGCATTGTGTACTTCTTCGAGTGTGGGTCAAAGCATCGACTCCGTTTCTTCAGAGATAGGCTCTATGTGTTACTCCACATCTATCGCTTCCCTAGAATTTTTAGTGCATCTTCCTTTTACTTAAATATGAAAGCAAGACAATCTCTCACGAAATTGTGAAATTTTGGAATATAGCTAAGTTATGGTTCCTATAACTCCCTTAACCATTCCCTCAGATTGGTCGAGCCCATTTGATGCCCAAAGGATCTACCAATTAGAGCTCTATTAGCCCATTTGGCGCCTAGAGAATCTACCAATTAGAGCTCTATTGGCCATATCAACTACTTGGTGCTTTTTAATATGCTCTCTAAGGACTAAGCTTACCTTTTGCTTTATTTTTCTTCTTAGACTTTTTTCCATGTTTCCTGTGACTAGCTTGTGCAAAGTCTTTCCTCTTCAATCTATCTTCCACGCTCTTTGCAACCTTAGGTTTTGTGGATTTTTCTATTGCACCACCTCTAACTCGACATCGGTTTGAATAACCTCCTCCAACAACTTGCTAAAATGATTAATTGAAGCTAATAATGAAACATCCTTTACACGTGAGGCAGACTTACCATAAAATTTAGTTGATGGAGGAAGGTGTAGTGTACTTCTTCGAGTGTGGGTCAAAGCATCGACTCCGTTTCTTTAGAGATATGCTCTATGTGTTACTCCACATCTATCGCTTCCCTAGAATTTTTAGTGCATTTTCCTTTGACCTAAATATGAAAGCAAGACAATCTCTCACCAAATTGTGAAATTCTGGAATATAGCTAAGCTATGGTTCCCATAACTCCCTTAACCATTCCCTTAGATTGGTTGAGCCCATTTGATGACCAAAGGATTTACCAATTAGAGCTCTATTAGCCCATTTGGTGCCTAGAGAATCTACCAATTAGAGCTCTATTGGCCATATCAACTACTTGGTGCTTTTTGATATGCTCTCTAAGGACTAAGCTTACCTTTTGCTTTATTTTTCTTCTCAGACTTTTTTCCATGTTTCCTGTGACTAGCTTGTGCAAAGTCTTTCCTCTTCAACCTATCTTCCACGCTCTTTGCAACCTTAGGTTTTGTGGATTTTTCTATTGCACCACCTCTAACTCGACATCGGTTTGAATAACCTCCTCCAACAACTTGCTAAAATGATTAATTGAAGCTAATAATGAAACATCCTTTACACGTGAGGCAGACTTACCATAAAATTTGAGGTAGACTTACCATAAAATTTAGATGGAGGAAGGTGTAGTGTACTTCTTCGAGTGTGGGTCAAAGCATCGACTCCGTTTCTTCAGAGATATGCTCTATTTGTTACTCCACATCTTATCGCTTCCCTAGAATTTTTAGTGCATCTTCCTTTGACCTAAATATGAAAGCAAGACAATCTCTCACCAAATTGTGAAATTCTGGAATATAGCTAAGCTATGGTTCCTATAACTCCCTTAACCATTCCCTCAGATTGGTCGAGCCCATTTGATGCCCAAAGGATCTACCAATTAGAGCTCTATTAGCCCATTTGGCACCTATAGAATCTACCAATTAGAGCTCTATTGGCCATATCAACTACTTGGTGCTTTTTGATATCCTCTCTAAGGACTAAGCTTACCTTTTGCTTTATTTTTCTTCTCAGACTTTTTTCCATGTTTCCTGTGACTAGCTTGTGCAAAGTCTTTCCTCTTCAACCTATCTTCCACGCTCTTTGCAATCTTAGGTTTGGTGGATTTTTCTATTGCACCACCTCTAACTCGACATCGGTTTGAATAACCTCCTCCAACAACTTGCTAAAATGATTAATTGAAGCTAATAATGAAACATCCTTTACACGTGAGGCAGACTTACCATAAAATTTAGTTGATGGAGGAAGGTGTAGTGTTGGTATCTAGGCTCAAATTTGCATTAACATTAGAATTGATGCTACTCTTGTTGGATCTTTTTGGATTTAGACTTTAGTGTAACTAGATGGGAGATGTCAGGTTTGAAAAATTCATGATTGACCTCTGATCTAACTTCCTTGAGTGAATAACTAGGAAGAGGACTCAAGTTTGCAATGTTCTTGTCCACATAAGGAAGGTATTCCCCCAACCTAGAAACCTTTTCATCTCCTAGGTATTTTGAATAGAATGGCCCTAAGTAGTATAGAATTTTTTTGAAGTTGACTTCTAATTCAAATTTGTAAATTTCACCTCAAACATGAGGTTTATTGGATCTATTTTTTGTAAACTTTCAACCTTAGGACTGATATGACATATTCAATTTCTATAGTAAATACTTCATTTCACTTCAACCCAAGTCACTATGCAGCATAAGAAATCAAGTGTACTTAAATGTCGTCAAGGTACAACCCTTAGGGCATGTTGCCAAATGTTAGACTTTCAGGTTACCCTGAAAGTGAATACACCATGTTTGTGGGTGCTCCATGAGGTTTGGGGTACATGGTGTATGTACTATGACTAGTCCTTGGATGGTTTGACATGGATTATAGCATGAAAGATGCTCCATGATGGATCTGCATGGTTGAGATAGTTTGCTCTGTGGATGCTTAACCTTAGGATGGTGCTAGCTTTGGCTTTCTTCTCTTAGGTGTTGGAGATCTTTTTGTAAGTTTGGTGGATGCTCTTCACCAAGGCCTTGTGGAAGAGCCACTTATATGGAGCGTGACCTTTATGGTATTTGGAACGTTTTGCATTGTGGAGAAGGGCTTCAAGCCCTAGTTGGCATGTGCTAGCTTGGTTTCTTGTTTGAAGGATTGGAGATGGCTCGGGGATGCTTGGGGCTTCGACAATGTTCTTGCAAGGGGTGGCTGATCTAGAGTTTTACTTTGCTTTGGAGGATAGATGGAGTCTATGGAGGCTCATGATGGACTAAAGTGGACTTGCTTTCTGTAGCTACATCACCTTGGAGTCATTATTGTGCACGACAGTGCCATTGGAGCATGACAATTGTACTCTTGAGTGGACACCTCACTTGTGTGGCCTACAAGTGCTCATATAGGTTGCTTGTACTTTGCTTTGGAGGATATATGGAGGCTCATGATGGACTAAAGTGGACTTGCTTTGGTAGCTACATCACCTTGGAGTCATTATTGTGCATGACATTGCCATTGGAGCATGGCAATTGTACTCTTGAGTGGACACCTCACTGGTGTGGCCTACAAGTGCTCATATAGGTTGCTTGTAAAGGCTTAGGCTCACAAATTATTGCTGGCCTTCCTTCTCATATAAACAGGAGAGACTTCTCTTATACATAACATCACATCATCATTTGTACACTTCTCTTTGTACTTGTTTTCTCGGAGAGATTTGCTAGGGTTTCCTCATGAATCCTAGGAGAGCTAATGGAAAGGAAGGGGGATGTATTGGTTGGAGTTTGCTCTTGTGATTAGTTCTTGTGGAGGTGACGTTGGTGATGACCTTGTCTTTCTCTGTCTTGGATCTTCACTTATACTTGTTTATCTCTCTCCCTTGAGGCACTAGGGTTTCTTGGTCTTCTTGTGCATCTTGGAGTTAAGGGGATGCATTTACTGCTGTTACATTTCAGATCTGGTTGTTGGCTGATACGTTGCCCTAGAAGGGCTGAAAACTTGAATCTTGGCTTGGTATCTTTTCTCTTTGAATTGCTGTGAAGTTTGGGGGTTGTGTTTTTGAGGTGACTTAGGATGGTTTCCCAATGTCACCTAAAAAACACCTCTCACTTTAGCCTGAATCTCCTCCAGCACAAGGGGGGAAACCCTAGGAAACAATGTAAAATAGTCTTTGAAGTGAGTATGTGAAAGAGTAGATTAGTGCCAATCTAATGGAGTCGTGACCATGCTGTAATCAAAATGTGAACTGATTTCAGTATGCAGAAATTAAAACGAGGGGCCTTCCAAAGGTGTGCCTTGTTAGACAATAAAAACGCAGCAATACAGACATGTTTATCATGATCAACAAAGACAGCACTAGCTTTTTATGAGAACAGAAATGACAACAACATAACTTAGATATTAATCAATGAGAAACAACAAAATACAGAGGTTTTCACCTTGACCTTGGCCCTTCTTTAAGAGCAAAATCTAGGCCCTTCTTCAAGAGCAAAATAACTCATCAATAGAAAGGTCCTTTCAACAGATTTATAACTTCAGCTACCAAAATCAGCAATGAAAATGGAGAAATAGTGATCTTCACATAGAAAATGCCCTTAAACTTTCCTCGTTTCAGCAAGATCTTCAACTAGGCCTTGGAATATGTTATCACTTCTCTCACACCCAGTACATGAGAACTCTTTGTTTTGTAGACTCTAACTCAACCATTCTTCAATAATATATTACTAAGTAACTTCTAGGTCCATCATTCCCTCCAAGAAATAATTTTATGAAATTACATAGGTAAGTCTAAGAGTCTCCTTAGTGCTGGATGCTCCTCATTAAGGATGAAAAAATGCATAAAAACATGTTTGAATAGGTCCTTCTTGCCACATGTCACCTTCCCATAGGGTGGTGCCCTAAAGTATGTGTGTTAGACCTTGTTCACAAGGTTTGCATGCTACTTGTCTCACCCTCCTTTGCAGCGGTCTTCAAGGGTCTTCTTGTAGCTTCCTCTCTCAAAACAGCCATACAACTCCAAAGAAAGGTGGAGCACTCCTTTTCCTTTGGGCATGTGACCCTTGATTATGCCACGAAACTCTCCAAAATATCCCAAGATGATGGGCACTCCTCCTGGGATGCATCTTTGACCCTGTAAGAGAGTTCACATGCCACCTTGCCACATGTCACCTTCCCATAGTGGGTGGTGCCCTTAAGTATGTGTGTTCGACCTTGTTCACAAGGTTTGCATGCTACTTGTCTCACCCTTGCATGCTACTTGTCTCACCCTCCTTTGCAGCGGTCTTCAAGGGTCTTCTCATAGCTTCCTCTCCCAAAACAGCCATACAACTCCAAAGAAAGGTGGAGCACTCCTTTTCCTTTGGGCACATGACCCTTGATTATGCCATGAAACTCTCCAAAATATCCCAAGATGATGGGCACTCCTCCTAGGATGCATCTTTGACCCTGTAAGAGAGTTCTAACTTCTAAATGACAAATGTCACTTTCTCATGAAGGGCGTTCTCTAAAACCCTCCTCATTGCTTTTTAAGTCATGCCAAAAGGGCCCACTATATGATGAATCATTCCTCCAAATATACAATTTTTTCTCGAGAAATGTGAAATTCCTCAGAAGGTGCTCATCAATGGAAGAATATGCATCAAAATATTTAGAAAGAGCTTCTAAAGCAACATCCATCATGGAACTATTTTAAATTTCAACCTTTTGACAACTTTTCCAAGCATTTAACAGATCTGAAATAAATTTATTATAGCAGATTATCACAACAGTAAATATGCTCCTTTATCTTCAAGGTGTGTGCTAAATCACTTGACAACTTCAACAATATATTATGTCAATCAACCCAATCAATAAGATAACATGATTTGAAATTAAATCTGCAAGCACACCATATTTTGACAGCTGAAACACTTCATTTATATATAAGAAATGAAGTACATGTATATACGAACAACTTAGCTCAAGATGGTACAAGTCAAGTTCTCCAAACCATAGCCAGGACAACATAGAAAAAGCCTAGCGACCAACTCCTAGCTAGGAATCAATCCTAAACAAATCTAGTTACTCTGCCAAAGATCTTCCTTGGCACCTACACTTGCATCTCACAAGTGTACAAGGTGTCTCCTCTCTTCTCCACAATAAGCACACTAGGTAGCACTAGGGTTTCCAAATGGCTTAAAACCCTAGTCTTCTTCTCTTACCCGAGTTATAAGATGAAATGCTTCTTTTGTCCCTCTAGGGTTTATCACAAACCTTAGCTTCTTTGCCTCATTAGGGTAAAGCCCCAACCCTTGATTTTCCTTTGAATTTCCTCCAAGAATTTAGTGCCCAAGACAAAGAGAGAAAATATACATGGAGAGCGTTTAGGAGACGAGTTTGCCCTAGACTCACATTTCTAACTCAAGCATGTGAGACCAAGAGAGAACAAGTACAAGATGATGAAATGACTCCCTTCTCCCTCTATATATATGAGAGGTGAGCGAGGCCTACAGTCATAAAGTGCTCCAAGGTGAATAAGTTCAACAAGCAAGGCTCCAAGGTTGAATGATCCTCAAGAAGGATCCTATGCTCCACCTCCACAACTTTCCAAAGCTCCAATGCTGAATGCTCCCTCCTAAGCCATGCATACCTCTAGATCCACCCAACTTACATGATCACTCCTCGATCCAAGTGTCCTTGAGTCAAGAACAAGCCTCCATGCATGCAACCAAGTGTCACCATGCCATCTAGGGCTCAATGCTCTGCTCTAGGTTTCCCAATGCTCATCCAAGGTATGTTGTCCTCCAAGCAAGCCACCTAGTCTCCATGTGCATCATGTTGTCTAGGGCCTAGGCCTCCAATGCTCCCAGATAAAATGCCACACAATCATCCATAGAGGTCTAGCAATCAATGAGTGAGCCACCTCCCTTTTGTATGTCCATCATGACACACTCAAGTGTCATCCATTCACCATGCACTCCACATCACATGAAGCAATCCTTAGCATGCTGTAAACACTTTTAGAGTAACCCCAAAAGCTAACAGGGAGAAGACGGGAAATCCATCCAAAGGGTCTTTGGAGTAGTTGAGTAGCTTGTTGACCCTCTCTATGGTCAGAAACCCTAATCCTGCATAACCCTAGACTCAGAAAACCCTTAGAATAGTTGTTTATATTGTCTCTATTTGGATCTCTTCCTAAATTAAAGTTGTAAATTTAAGTAAGATAAAAGCAAATAAATAAACCAGATTGCAGCCCTGTTGCCAGCAAGATCTTTTAATAACAATTGATGTTAAAAAGCTTAAAGTCGCTATTCTGAAATCGACTGCATTGACTACTGCTTCAAAACGAAAAATCAACCTGTTCTAACCATGAAAAGTCAACCCATTCTAACAGTAGTTCATTCCGATCATTATGGTTATTTTGAGACAATAATCAACTTCATTTAAGAATTATAGTTTATTACATGGCAAATCAGCCTAATCCAAGCAATATATTTTTTCATGTGCAAGCTGAAAAGAACTAAGGTTCCATTTAGTTCAGATGTTTGTATCATACTCATACATAAGCATCATAGTCATTGATAGAAGATCAGATACATGATAGGTTTCTCAGTACTTGTATTCCTTCTAGAACATCATATTTTGTTTGCACAAAATACTCTAAATACCTTTGTGTTCAGTTGAAGTGTAAAATGTATTTGACAGTGGCTGACAAACTTGAAATTTCATGTTGCTGGTTTTATAGCTTTTCAGTGCTATTGAAATCAGAGGGCTTATGCATATTATGTTTTCTCATATACTGCAGGTGCTTGGCCCGTGCTTATTGATGATTTTGTTGAACATATGTACAGGTATATTGTTTGGTTGTGGTATTTGGCCTTCTATAGGACCTATAGAATTGTTAAGATAGCCATTGAAACAAGAGTGCATTTTGTGCCAAGATTTTTGTGAGCTCATCCAAAACAATTTAATTGCCTAATATAGTTTGTTGCTGTATACTTTATAATATATAACTGTCAAATTTGGTTTCATTTTGCGATTCCTCAAACCCAAGCCATTACTATAAATGTGATGCCAGGCTGTTATTTTGTGTTTCTGAAAACTATAATATATTTTCTACAAGAGGTATGTTTTTTACCTTACTCCTTGTTGTAAGGGCTATTAATAATTATTTATTATATATGAACATACACGTGAGAAGATGGCAATGTTAGAGGAATATATTCTATTTTTAGGGGTACCTTGCTGTTAACATCCTTGGACTTTCTCCTCAGATGATACCAGTAAAACTTGACTAATATTAACTTTCAGGCAATGCCTCCTTTTATCTTTTAAGTTTTGGATTTAAGAAATTCTGATACAGAGAAGCAAGTTGCTACTCACCAGTAGAAGCAAGTTAATCTCTTGAGTTTTGAAGACTTGATGTTTGATTCCAAATATGGAATTTGTCAATGTCTATAGTGAAATTTAAGAGTTTTTGATGATGGCTTCATAATATTAAAGTATTATGTAAGCATAGTTCAACAAATTGCTTGGATAAGTCCTGCTTAGTTTAAGGAGGCTGTGTACACTTTAAACCTGTATAAGTCATATAACAGGTTAATCAACAAAATAAGGGATTATTACCTTCTAAGAAACACTAGAGGTTAAAGTCGAACATACTCCAGATCAATGATACACAAGCGTTAGTTGAAGAGTGCCATGATATTCATGTTAAATGTCACTGTTGTTCTAGAGATGAGTAACCTTCAGGAGGGATTATTATGCTTGGATGGGCACTGACCTTCAGTTCTCAATTATCCAATTAGGCATTCGAGATTTATCTTGACCTTTTTTAACTTGTGCTCACTGTTTGGATGGCCATAACAGAAAAGTACTTTTTGTTAGAGGCTAAAAAGGTAGACTTTTCATCATCTAGCGTTATATAATTTATTGCACTGAGAGAAGTGAGGTGCATTCCTACAGCACAGTATTGAAGAGATTGTAACGTCCTTCCCATACGTCCATAATGCTAACATCAGCATATATTGGCAGAATAAAATATTTTATAAAAAAAATAAATTCGTAATAAATTTAATGTTGATGAATAATAATCATTTACAAATCTTTATATATATATATAAAACATTATAGAAATCAATTCATATCAACTATTGGAAGAAGAGGAATGTGAGGCAGGTTTTTGCTAGAAAGCATCATTGGCCAAGGTGAATCTGTTTGGCACCTTTCTTGGTTGGTTTTCTATCAACCCACCCTATCAACTGGGCTGTGTGATACCGAGTCATCAATATATATGACCACACCAGCATAGATCTATCTTATTTCTGAATATTTCAATATATATAACGACACCAGCATGGATCCATCTTAACTCTTAATGTTTTAAGCACCAAGAGGTTTGCAACTAAATATTTTTTGGATCCCCCTTGGTGCTCGTTGGCTTTGAAGTTAAGATGGATCTATGCTGGTGTTCTATTCAATTTTGAAAATGATTACCTTACAAAGTATATATGATTCTAAAATTATAAAAACTAGATCCACAATATGAAAAGGCACAATTGGGCTTGTAAATTGAAGATAATAGTGATATGGTGTACTAGTCTTTAGATCCAATGGCATTTCTAGATGAATTTGCTCAATGACAATACCTGGTACCTGAGAAAGGAATTTTTATTTTGTGCAAAATGCTCTACTTCAATTAATAAATATGTTACAGAAGGCCTTATTATAGGACCTTCTTTCAATTGTTATACTTGGACCTTGAGGCACATGATCAATGTTCTCCCCTAATTTAATCCCCCATGTCTATTCATTCAACAGCCACACTTTTGAATTTTAGCATTAGCAGAAATACTTAAAAATTTGCAGATTAACTTAAACAGATAACAAGTGCAGTAAAATAACATTCATCACATCAACACAATGGCCACAAGAGTTTTTCACTGTGGAAACCTTCAAAGGACAAAACCCCCAGAAAGCATTAGTAGCTCATCTCGTAAACGGTAAATGAGATGACTTAGGAAATTCTTTAAAAAGTTTCTGAAACCCCAATCTGGGTTTGACCACAGTTTACAGTAAAATATTCTCAGTAAAAAATCAGAACAAGGGTTTCAAACCCTAGTTACCCAAAATTCCAGATCTGCCCAGAAATACTCAAGACTGCCCAAAAATATATCAGATCTGCCCACAAAAATTCAAGACTGCCCAAAAACAGTCTGCCCAAAAATATATCAGATCTGCCCAGAAAAATTCAAGACTGCCCAAAAACAGTCTGCTCAAACGTATATCAGATCTGCCCAGAAAAATTCAAGACTGCCCAAAAACAGTCTGCCCAAAAATATATCAGATCTGCCCAGAAAAATTCAAGACTTCTTAAAGATAAGTGGCTGCCTGGATCTGAAAGTGGCTGCCCTAGATCTGAAGATGGCTGTCGGATTTAACTTGGTTGAAGATGAGGGTTTGGTAAAACCCTTAAGACAGAAAAGATAAGAGACCCTAGCTCAGGGTTTGTCTTCAATGGAGGATGATGATGCCCTAGCTATACTCATCCATGCTAGGGCACAATCACAAAGCTTTTTTTTTCAACCTTGAGCAGCTTTACCTGTGAGAGCAAGTGTGTGTGTAATAATGAATTGACTTGATCTTCTTTTATAGCCTTTAGTCACCCGTAAGTGGACCAAAATTATGAAAGATAAAATAATAATATTTTATTTTTTTCCTAATTTCACTTTTACCTTTTTACCAAAATGGTCATTTTAGTAACTTTGACTTTTACCCGAAAAGTCCTTATGTAATTTGACTTTCACCTGTGGTCCAAAAGTTCTTGTGCATTTTTGACTTTTGACTTTAGCCTTTTTCCAAGTGCCCTCGTGGTCATTACCTGTGGTATTTTTGATTCCAAAAGTACATCATCATAAACCAAGAGAGTCACTAATGCTTTTATCTTCACACTCTGTGTGATACCTAGATCAGGTACTAGGGTAACTTAACCAAGGGTAGCTAATCCTTGGAGAAGTACACAAAGCCCATAGATCAAGGGTCAGAGTGTCACACATGCCTAGACCCAGTCTTGGCCTTCTTGGTAACAGACCAGGTGCCTCAGCCATGTGTTGCATAATTTGACCCTAGGTCAAATACTTGGTAACCGACCAAGTGCCTCCATTCTCCTAGAGAATGGCTACTCAGAACTACGCTGAGTCTACCAGTACTAGACTGTTCCACATTGTCGTCCCGGACTAGATGTCTACCATTCAACATAATGGTCACTCAACATTGGGTTGAGTCTACCCAGGGCTGAGCTGGGACTATATCATGGTCTTGGACCAGATATCTACCATTCAACAGAATGGTCACTCAACTCTAGGTTGAGTCCCCCCAGTGCTGGACTGGGTCCACATCATGGTCCCGGACCAGATGTCTACCATTCGACAGAATGGTCATTCAACACTGGGTTGAGTCTACACCGTGATCCCGGATCAGGTGTCTCCATTCTCCTAAGAGAATGGCTCTCGATGCTGCTCAGAAAAATCAACACACACTAGGCTTCTAATTGCCCATATCTATATGGGCCACAATAACAAAGCATAAAGCTTATTGCTCTGTACTAATCCAAGAGTGATTATTGTTTGATGAGTATTGGTTATAGTATCTCATCAGCACACTAGCTTTTCGATAGGGTACTATACTATTACTAGATTTTTTTCTTTTTTGTTACTTTCTACGAGGATTCATTGATATGCCTTCAAATTTACAAACCTTGAAACCACTTATTTAATCTTTGAACGTGACCATATAGAATAAAAGCTAAGGTGCATGAAAATTCAAAATGGATATGGATTTCTGAACAGGGATGACATAGAAATGTGCCCCCCTCAGAATGAAAAGTCAACCTGGCAACTCGGCAATTTTTCACAAAAAAACACTATTTTTGAAATGGCTGAGGAATGTAACATTAATAGGTACGTGTCAATCAAACACTACCAAATTTTGGTCAAGCCATGCAAATGTGATCAAGTCAGTTCCAACTTATTCACAGTTGGTTATGCTTGATTAAACTTGTCAATTTTTGGTGAATTTGATCATGTTTGATCAAGTTGTATCTTTTCAAGTACTTGTTTTGGGGCCAACCCAATTGACTTAACTAGTACATCGATTACTTGTTTAGCCTTGACTGTACTTTGAAGTGTTGTACTTAGGATTTTTGAACGGTTCTTCCTTTTACACACCGATGTCCTATTTTGCCTTAAGAGTTTGAAGTCTATAAACTAGAAAGAATGATGCAGTGTATATATTTACACGGCATATTGTAGTTTGTGGCCACAGCTTCTGTTAACTTATAAAATTATACATGTAGAATTATTGTTATAAATTCGTCTGTTATGTCAATTATTTTATATTTATGCATTTCTACTGACTTGCATGGATTCTATATTGGCAAATTGGTTAGAAAGTTTTGGTCTCCTCTACTAATTCCATGGTATTCTAATTCATATTCTTATGTACATTCTTTGGTCAATTGATTGTACAGTTTTGGTCTCTTCTACCAAAGTACACTATTTTCTAATTCATATTCTTAATTTCTTATATGCATTCTTCTGAAATTTGAAAAATTTATGCCTGGAATCATCTTGCACCACTGGATTGACATGACTTGATCAAGCTTGAGACTCGTGATTACTGCTTGTGGGTCAACCTTGTATGCGGTTGCTTGCCCTTTCTTGACATGAGAACAATGACTAATTAACTAATTATTCCCCTTGATATTGCTGGAATCAGAAGATAATTCTTGGAAGCCCCATTAAAATTAAGTTGGTAGGTAAAAAACCCTTTGAAAATTTAGTTGGTAGGTACCTAGTGGAAGATATTTTCATTCAGAGCAAGAAATCACCTTAGGGTGATCTTATTTTTTTATGTTCACATTTGGAAGAATTGTTGACCTTTGGCATGAACTTATTGGCTTGGTGGCATTTCACTCTCTAAGCTTGATCCATTTTGTACTAGACATTCATGTGTGGTTGGGTACATATAATGAGGTTTGCTTTCATGTATGCATATCATAATATCAATTTCTATTTTGGGAAGCAATAAGTGGAAACATGAGAAATTCCTGAAGGATCAGATCAATTTTCCTCAGTATCAGTCTTTTTGTTTAAGTTCTCTAATTTCAGATCTCGTAGTCATGTAATCTCAGACAAGCTGTACTCTCACCCTCGATGGTGATTAGGGGTCTTGAATGGTCACTAGCTGCCATCATCAAGAGATACTGGATGCTTTAAATCCAGTATGGCATCCTCCTCTTAATCGTGCTTGCTGCTATCCTCCACAGATACTGGTCACTAATGGTGATCTGGGCCTTGAACGCTCACTAGGTGCTATCCTCCAGAGATACTGGATGCTTTACATCCAGTGTGGCATCCTGCACTCGATGACACCTTCTACATCTGCTTCTAGGATCTTCCTAGGATCCGTTACCTAAACAGATTATGAAAGGGAGATGTAGGACAAATCCCTTGATGTATCAGACTGTGGGTGCATGGACTATGACATATTCCACTAAATCAACTCAAACTAAATTCAAAATAACAAATTAGATAAAAAATTTAAATTATCTCCAAGCTGTTTTTTTTGATAAAATACTTGACTGAATTTGAACAAAAAATGTGCATAGGCATATTATTAAATAAAAGTGGGCTGCAAGTGCAGCCACAGCGAGCAGTTACAAAATAAAAAAAATGGGCTGGTTACGAAACCAAAAACACCCTCTAAATTAAAATTCTTAGTCCCTTGGGTATAACATAGTAGCATAAGAAGTCCATAACAAAACATGACATTAACCAGCCCTGGGCCTAGTCCAAGCTGTAAATTGACCTTTGAAGATGCTTTGTAGCCTTCCTCTTTGGTATATCTACAAATTTTGAAATCCTAATGTGATGATTCGTAGATTCCTAGCATTTTGAGAATATGTTGTATATGTAGAATCTAGATCTGTTATTAATGTCACGTAGGATCTCATACATGATGGCTAGCTTTAGGGAGTTGGATCTCCCATTACACTGATAATAAATGTATCTTTTAAAAAACATCTCCCACTGTTAGTGTAGGATCTGACATGCATTCTACCAACTGTGAAAGTATAGCTCCATTAAGTGCAAAACATTTCACCATATTTGATCTGTTTGAAGAATTAATGTCAAAAGGGGCTTCTTTTGTCTGATGTATTACAGGAACTCACGCTCCAGCTCTGTTCAGAGACCGGATAGATTTAATCTTAGATCTGAGAGTCTTTTGAATTCTATATCTGATGATTTAAATGGCATGTCTATGTCAAGCAAACCTAGTCTTTTGCCAGGTATGTTAAAAGCCATTTCTACTATTCTGGATAAATGATATATTGGAGAAATTCTTGAGGGTAGGTATTTTTATTTTATTTTGCCATAAGCTGTGTCTACTCATTCGTTATCTGATAATCAATGTGTTTTAACAGGCATGAATGTTTCAGCTGGCTTTAAGAGAAGGCCTTCTGCTCCTGCTATTGATGCTACAGAAGTGGAATCTGTTAATTGCATCTCTCAAAGGTTTGCAAAAATGCCAAGTCCTTTGTTTCCAAAACGTGTGCGTTCAGGTTACTGTTCATCTGACAGCTTACATTCGAGAGGAGTGTCAATGGAGACTGACCATAGGAGTTGTGAACCTCAGCAACTGCCATCTCAATCAAGTTTAGGTTCACTGCCAATTCTATGCGAGTGTGCACAAGTTGTATTTGGTAGTTCCTTCTATAAGAATACTGATGAGATGCAACATACTCCATGCTTTTCAGCACCCTTTTTGTCAAGATCAGAACACATCTAACCACACATCTAGAACCAGGCCCACAACTTGCAGCATGCATCCTTTTGTGTCTAAATCTTGATGCCTCTTCAGTTGCTAGTACTGTTATTTTACCTTTAAAAGGTCTAATTAATTGAGTAAATAGCTCTGTAAGTGTGTATATTATATGATCTATGAAAATGTCCGTGCAGGAATCAGCCTAATGGTAATATTCTTTTATTGGTGTAATAAAAATCTCTTATTGGTTTACCATGTCTGGCATCCAACATTGGAATCTAAGTCTGGTAGTCTTAAGGATATAAACAATTGCAAAACTTTTATTAATGTTTACTTCCCAAATGAAATTAGTGCAATTGCTTGGATTTTGCTTTAGCAACTGATTTGTTCTGTACACAAAGGAGCATGGGAATGCAGCTAGGATCCTGCTCAAGATGGTTTTAATTCCAATTTTGATAGTTACATACATGTTCAGAGGTAATTTGCATTTACCAAGGGAAACAAAGGCAAGTTCATCTAGACGACAAGTTCATCTGTTATAACAGGCTACATTTATACATTTATTTTTCCTGTTTTTGGGTACATCTGTCCATGGCATTATTGTTGAAGAGAAATCCAGAGCATAGAGTCAGATAAGCTACCATGCAGTGTATCTTTTGATTATTTTCGCTGGTTATGGGTTAATAGCATTCTCAACAAACCAACTTTTAAAGTCATGGGAAGACTGGATTATTTCCTTTTGTCCAACTTAATGATTGTTTGACTGTTTTCTTATTGGAGAGTGAATAAAACATCATTCTTTTGTCTTCTATTTGATTCTTCTATAAATTTCTAAAATTTCACCTTGATTCAAGTGGGGCCTGCCGTGATCCTTGGTTTTGGGGATTATAGGCCTTCTCCAATCCCAAATTTTAGACTAATACACTTTTACATTGCTCTGGCAAGCATCTCATTGTTAAAGACCATGTCAATGTGGGCTAAACATAGGATGGTAATAATAGCAATTGCATCTCTCCGACCTAATCTCAAAGTGCCTGTGTACGCATACGTCGGGGTTTCAAATAAAAGGGTAAGGTGGATGCAGTTTGGGCTCTAGAACGGAGGAAACATCAGGCATCTATTTAAGGGTTTTGAAGTTTAAGGTGGATGAATTTGGGCCCTAGGATGAAGAAATTATCAGTCAAACAAGGGCTTTAAGGGTTTTGAAGTTTAAGGTGGATGAATTTGGGCCCTAGGATGAAGAAATTATCAGTCAAACAAGGGCTTTGAAGGGTAAGGTGGATGAATTTGGGCCCTAGATGGAAGAAAATTATCGGGCATTTATTTAAGGATTTTAAAACAAGGGCAAGGTAGATGAATTTGAGCTTTAGGATGAGAAAATGCTTTATGATTAGCTTGATTTGGGTGGCCAAGTTCAATCATGTTATTCCTGAATGGACAAAAATGTCTATTGTATCAAAAATAGTGAGGTAGTATGGGGGAGATGTTATGTTGGCTATTAAGAAAGAACATTCTTAAAACTAAAAAAATGATTAAAAAATTTAATATTGGCTATTAAAAATAGTGAGGTAGTATGGGGGAGATGTTATGTTGGCTATTAAGAAAGAACATTCTTAAAACTAAAAAAATGATTAAAAAATTTAATATTGGCTATTAAGAAATTCATGTCAGTTCATAAAATAACAAAATAAAAGCCAAAATAGATCCATACATCAAGACCATAAGGGGTTAACAGCACAAGGACAATAGGGATATGAATTAAAAAGTGACCACATGGGCTATAATGGTATCTACAAAGAGATTGTCATTGAATGATGTAAAAGTCTTAGTTGTCATTGTCCTTGTATATTCAATGGTAATTGTTGAAAAAAATGTTATTGAATAGTTAATTGATGTTGAGCGTTCTATATTCTTAATGTTTATATTATTGAAATCTGTTCAACGAACATTATCATTGACAATTTATTTGTCATGATAATCATATAACAATTGTTGATATGGTACTTATAAATGATGGTTATTTGATGGCCATGAAGCACTATGTTTAAAAGTGAAATTGTTCAGTGCCCTAATGTCATGGTAATGTAGTAGCCCACCGAAGAATATGAGCACTAGGAGACTCCAACAACTTTGGAATCAATTAAGCTATTCACACAAATGGGTAATCCATCACATCCATATAAGATGCTAACACAAACATTGATAACAACAAATCAAACATAACAATGAAAACATGTTTAGCTTTCACTTCAAATCTCGACTTCATGTGGTGAATCTTTCATTCCATCAGTCTTTCACTTCTTAGGCGACATCAACATATTGCAATCACAATCTTTCTAACTTATGCCAAGATCCAGGCTATCTATCGATCTGGGCCTTGAGCCACTAACACATACATAATGTGTGGGGTAATTTCTCGACCAAGGATAAATATATGAAACTAAATTACAATATCAAGCATACCAATCTTTAAGACAATTGGGAGAGAGAGCATATATCAATGACACATACAAGTTCAAGGGCTCCATCTCCCATGATCTATGGGTAGGGCTTATACTTGTTTGCCAACAAACAACCAAGGCAATTCCCATTGTCCTCTTACACAAATGGGGGATTCAATAACATATTGATAGCTCCAGCTTTGGCATGATCTTAACTAAAACTGACCTAAGACCAACAAATCAACAACCAAAACTAAAGATAAACCTTCTTACCTTTGATTCAAATGTGGCGAGCGTCTTCAATAAAGCCATAATTAATTTCAACTTCCCCTTTATTGAACATGTTCTCATGTGCTCTAACATAATTTAGATTTAATAATTAAACATGCCTAATTCATTTTCCACACCCCTCAATGACCCATTGCACATTGCACAAATTGGTAGGCCAAACAACCTCTATAGTAAAAGCTAAATGCATATGATCACCAACTAGGCTCCTACACTAAAATGCACACATTTCCATGCTTAAATACTGCCTAGGGCACAAGAACCCTTTGTGTAAGGGCATCCAATTGATGACTTCATTGTGAGCGTGATAGCCATTAGTAACCTTCAAACAATTAAACTTTCAATAATATGAAACAACATATAATTCATACTATGTATAGGGTATTGTCGAACTTGGGCTACCGTGGGTGGGTAGGAGGACAAGTTGTTATCTTCTTTACTTAGGTTCAAATTTCGTTTGAGACATTTTTGCATTTTGTGGATTTATTGGGCTAGCAAGGTATCAACCACATCACTTGCTTAAATGCTTGAGGGCAAAGAAGATTGAGAAACAAACATATTGACACCGCAACCAATTGATCATTATCTTAGTAAGATGCACCATTCCCTTGTGGTTGTTCAATTAACATAATGATTATGGTTTATTGGAGTTTATATATTGTTGCAAGTCATTTTTGATCAATGTACCATTATTTTTTACATAAAAATATTATTATATTGTCAAAACAATTTCAAATACACAAATTTAAAGCATATTCATCTCAGAGGAAATAACATATAAAAATAATTCCAATATCATACATGAAGATTTAATCTAAAACAAAAAAGTATAATAATGAATATCTCTTGGTAATATAAATATTATGAATCACATTAAAATCCATATTGGAACTTCTAACATAAATTTATATGGAGAGATTATTCCTGAAAGTTTTTTTTTAAACGAAAGCAAGAATATAGATTTTTGTATTAAAAAGAGAAAATATAGATACAGCGAAAACCTGCTCAAGGCAGTCTGAACAAAAAAATTATTAGTCTTGTATAGTCCAGCGCAAAAATAACACCTACTTCTAGTTCATGCTAGATTTCAAAAAGAGAGTTTTCACAACCTATTTTGACCCCTTTTATTGTATATATCCTAACATATTGATTACATATAAACTGGCTAAAAAACATAGACTATAAAAGAAGGCCTAAAAAATTGATCTTCATTCTTGGGTTTCTTCACTGCTCGCTTGATTCATAGAATTTCCTCAAAGTGTCTTCAACATTCACAGCCGATGAATAACCTTCGTTTTCCTTCATCTTTAGGGCCTTCTGGATTTCTTCCAAGATCTCTTTGAGTTGGGTAAACCAGAATTCATTTCTCTCATTGGCAGACTTTGCCTGCTCCTACAACTTTCTCTTGGTTTCCAGAGTCGTTGCTTTCAAATATTCATGTTGGTATACTTTTCCCGCTCTTGCAACTTTCACTTGGTTTCTAGAGTTGCCACTTTCATCTCTTGCAGTTTCCCCTAAATATCCTCCACTTCTTCGCCCTCGACTCTAATATGTCCTTCAATGTCCTCAATGCGGTTGGCCATTTCAGAGAAGTCCACTGAGAGTTGTTTGGTTTCTTCCATTACCGCCAGGGAGACTTCATAAACGCAACGTAACATTTTCTTAAAATCTGCCAGGAAGCTCTTCAAATGCATAGACCCATACATTATTTGTTTTAGGGATTATTCCCTAGATCCTTTGGCCCTAGGAACACTCTCTATGTTGTCTCCCTTAGTCTTTATCTCAATCTGCCTTACGCTACCAAATATGCTCAAAGCTTTGAAGTAGTTCTCGAAGTTTCTCTAGCAGAAATGTCTTGCTTCTCACGGATCCCCTCCCATATTCATCACACCTTTCCTTTCAATTGTGCCAAAGTACAATGTGATGGTTGGAAAAGAGCTTTCCAGCTCTAGGTCTTTAATGATCATAAATATCTAGTGCTTTAACATTCTCTTCGGCTGCTACCACTGCCATGCAGACTTGTGCTTCGACACCTCACCGTAATGCTGGTTGACAAGAGAAATATCATTCAAGGAACCACTTAGTATTAGAATCCCTTTTCGAAATTGATCCCCTACAAGAATGAAGGTGGGTTTGGTGGTCCCTAATAGCCTTGCAAGCAAGCTATCCATTTAATTTGGGGTGGTGAATTATTAACGCTAATTTCCCCTTTTAATCAGGCTCCTTTATTGGCTAGCTTGTTTGCCATCATGTTGTTCTTCATTCTAACATGAAAAAATTTAATTTTTGAGAAGTCTGGGATAAAGATTGTAACTAACTTAAATAATAACAACAAACAATACTACAATAATAATAATAATAAACATCAACATATATATATATATATATATATATATAAAACAAATAATAATAATTAATAATGTCTTTACGAAAATACATGACTATTAATGAAAGGGTATTATGCCAAAATATAAATAACAGACCCTCAATTGTAATTCATCACTTATCTATCAATTTATACATCATTTTATATTTAGGGATATGCGGGTTATTTTAGAAATTATGGGTTCATTTCGAGTTAATTGAGAATATCCAACTATGGATGTTCCATTGGTATCAGAGCTACGATTCAGATTTCTAGGGTTTCCCTAAAAAATAGGACTTTGTCCTTAAAAAAACAAAAAACAAAAAAAAGAGAGGTAAAAGTAAAACCCAAAAAAAGAGAGGTAAAAGTAAAACCAAAAAAAGAGAGGTAAAGTAAAACAAAAAAAAGAAGTAAAAGTAAAACAAAAAAAATGGTAAAAGTAAAATCACACGTGGTTTCTTAATAAGTGGGTTTGGGCTTATTATCCAACAACAAACAAAAATGTGAGAATTGAACTTAGGTGGGGAAGGTAACACTCATTCCTCCCAACCACCCAATCTATACCATTTTACAAAACCTAAGGAAAAAAATCTAAAAGTGCATAATAATTGCTACTAAGAAGCAAGTGAGATTTGAACTTAGGTGGGGAAAGTAACACGCATTCTTCCCAACCACCCAATCTATTGGCATTTTACAAAACTTAATGGGAAAAAAATCTAAAAGAGAATAATAATTGCTACTAAGAAGCAAGTGAGATTTGAACTTAGGTGGGGAAGGTAACAATCATTCCTCCCAACCACCCAATCTACAAGAAGTCTTTAGGAGAAGAAAACTATTTATTTCAACCTTCAATTTTTTTTTATTACTATTATAATAATAATAATTACTTAATAATTGTATTAAGTACAATTATTAAATTACAAGAGTAAAAAAAAAAGACAAAATCGAACAAGACAAGAAGTCAGTCAAAAGGAAAACCAACTATTGTAAAAAAACACTAGAATTCAAGAATAATAGCGAATTCTAAATCAGAATTGCAGTCCCAACTACGAGTTGCATTGGACAAAGCATTTGACATGACATAGATGGATATTTCTAAGGGATTAATAGAGCAGGAGAATCATTATCTAAAAATCCGTATTGAGAAATTATCTACTCAAATTGAGGAATTAAGAGTAAAAAATATACTAATCAAAATCTACAAAACCAAAAAATCATGAAAGATGCAATCGAGAATAAAGAAGAAATAAAACGATAAAACAAAATCATCAAGGACATATGACAAAATCACGCAAATTCAGACAAAAGTAAAATGCCAAGAAGTAGAGGATTTCCACCTTCAGCAACAGATTGAGGAACTCCAGCAGAAAGATGACGACTCAAAAAAATCGCACAAGTTGGACATTACGAAAGTCAATAACACATTAACAAGTAGTATTGAAGAAATCTATAGATTAAGAAATCATAATAAAATATTAATTACAAGGATTAAAATACTGAAACATAGTCGCAAGAAGGAACAATCCAATGGAGACCTCGAAGGAAGAGTTCTAGAAAATCAAGAAGAAATCCAACGCCTAAAGAATCTTAATCAAGAACTAGATAAAAAAATCGAGAAGTTAAAAGATAACAAAAAGTCGCAAGATGAAAGGTTTGAGAAAATTTAGAGTAAAAACAATCTACTAGAGAACAAAATAGTGCAACTAGAAAGACGCATCCAGACTCTTTGAAAAACAAAGTCAAGTCGAGGAAGTGAAGGCAATCCTCTCCTTGTAGTTCAAAAGGAAGAAAAACAAAAAACACATACGCCTTACTTACATCCTAATTATAATCATCATTTTGATCAACGATAGGGTCAAAATGGGCATTCACAAAAGAGTTATGTTGACAAGTAAACAGTTCGACATACTAAGCAACAATTGAGACAACCCGTTTCCCAAAACAATCTCAGAGGTCCAATCAAAATAGATCTGGGATGGACCACAACAGATATGATGCAACAATTATCTTGGGGAATTCGTAACTCGTATCGTCTTATTTCATCAAGTGTCGCAAAGGATCCAGAGATGGCAGTTCAAGCAAAATCAGACGTTGCTGTCAATGAACCTTTGAGGGCAAAGCTTCCCTTAAGGATACGACAATGTAGCAAACTTAAATAATAACAACAAACAATAATATAATAATAATAAACATCAACATATATATATATATATATATATATATATATATAAAATTAATAATAAATAATAATAATTAATAATGTCTTTATGAAAAGACATGACTATTAATGAAAGGGTATTCCGCCAAAATATAAATAACGGACCCTCAATTGCAATTCATCACTTATCTATCAATTTATACATCATTTTATATCTACGGATATGTGGGTTATTTTAGAAATTACGGGTTCATTCCGAGTTAATTGAGAATATCCAACTATGGATGTTCCAAAGATCTTGACTCTATTCTGGGCTCTTCTGACCGCTTCATCTTTACCCTCTTGTATTCTCCTCATTCTTTGAATAACTATCCTTGAATCCTCGAAAACTTGGAAATTCTCGACAGTCATGCTAGCCATATATTCTATCCCTTGCATTAGAGATGCACATTCAGCCTCGTTGGTGGTGCTTCTTCTTAGACCCCATGTAAAACTATAAACTGCATTCCCTCCTAGATAAAAAATGACCCCTCCCACACCTGCCTCCTATATTATCCCGAGGTAATATTTTGTGTTCTTATACTGATGTGGTTGAGGTATTTGTTTGTTGGTTTAGAGTTATTTGCTATTTAGACTTTAAAAGTTAAATTGCATGCAATTCCCATATAGTGCACAAAACATAAGTTGTGAAGCAAAGACATACCAATATTCATAGCTCTGCTGCTTGATCATATAGAAGAGGCATGCATGCCATGCAAAGAGGATAAATCAGAAAATGTGTGCCTTCCAAGGCAATTTGCTCATGTATGAAAAATACCCTCTTTATGCTTGAAGTCCTTTGTAGCTGCTTTAGATTGATGAAATAGATGTTTGGAATCAACGTATAAGGTAATAACTGCCTTCTAAAGAGTTTAGTAATGAAATCTAGACCATATGGAGTCTTCCAGGTCAAATACATTTTACTTCTCCAATTTAGAAGTTGCCCATGCCATAAAACGTCCTTCTCTTACTTGGAATGATTTGCTGCTGTTCTCGGTGGACAAGGATGGTCTCCAAATTCACTAGATAAGGTTATATGGCTCCTCTGAAGTGTTTGGTGAAGACACGTGGAAGATGTGAGCTCTCCTGGATCAACCGTGAATTGTACCCCAACGATTCAATTTTCCCATGCAAGGAATTCATGCCTCTTTATGAGATAGGTATTTTCTCCGCCTTGATTATGCCAGATCTCCACAGAATACTGAATAATCTTGAAGAACAAATGATAGATCTGAGTGATCTACCCTAGAAGTGATTAGGGAAGATATATTTCACTGTCAAAAACACTTGCTAGCTAAGGACTCACTCTCTCAACCCCAACTTTCTCGCCGAGCTCTCGAAACCAATTCCCAAAAGTGAATAATAATCATGGATGCCTTTTTGGTTTGACTTATCTTTCTTTTATAGCGTTGAAGTTTGCATGACTTAACTTTCCATGCATGCGACTTAATTTCCCAGTGTCGAATGCAAGGTGAATTAAGGCTCACATGCTTCGCATGCTTGTTGATAACTGCTTTGGTAGCCTCTTTAATGCTACTAATGACTTTTTTTTTTCCTCGGAAAAAATCGTAATTTTATTTCAAAGTAGAACAAAATTACATCTGCACATGTAGCGGATCACTAGGATCCCTACATTGTCACATATTGACTATCCAATGCTACTAATGACTTAATAACACTGAATTAATCATTATTTATTCTCTTGGTACTATTGGTCCTCAGTAAATTCCCTTTTTTTATAAATACATGCTCGAACCCATGGGAATTAAATAGGTTAATGTGAGTCTTTGGTACTTAATTAGAAGAGGACATTACAATCCTCCCTGCTCGAAATCGCTTGTCCTCAAGCAATTGTAAAATGCGATGTTGCAATACCTATTCTCCTTCCCATGTAGCATCTTCGATAAGTAATTCTTTCCATTGTACCAAGTATTCACTGATTACCCTGCTCCTTAATTTTCTTTCTCAGACATGTACATTTTTGTTGTTGTTGTTGTTGTCTGGAATCAACACTACAATCCCCTCATCATCCAATGGATGTAGCTTGATGGATGGAGTGATATGTTGTCCCAATGTTTTCTTAAGGCTTGACACATGGAACACAATATGTATTTTACTCTCCTTTGGAAGCTTGAGCTTGTAAGCCACTTCCTGAACTTTTTTGATTATTCTGTAAGGACCGTAGAAGCAAAGCTTTAGTTTCTTTGCTCCCTTTTTCTTGAGTGATGACTTTCTATACGGCTGTAGCTGTATATATACCAAGTCTCCCACCTCGAAATTACGTTTGATCCTGTGTCTGTCTGCGTACAACTTTTGTTGGTTCTGTGCTGTCTGTAGATTTTCTTTTAGTATCTTGACAATATCCTAATTGTCGTGGATCCAATCTTTTGCTTTAGATGCTCTACTATGTCCAAAGACTATGTCTGCAAAGTTTAATGCCTTATATCCATATCGTGCTTTGAAAGGAGTCATGCCAATAGACATATGGTTTGTAATATTGTAGTAGTACTTTCCAAGATGCATCCATTTAATCTAAGTCCCTTGTTTCCCTGCTGCATAATTCCTCAGATATCCCTTGATCCATTTGTTGTCTATCTCCATTTATTTGTCACTTTGAGGATGATAACTTGTCCTGGTAGCTAATTCTGTCCCCACCAACCTGAAAAGCTCATGCCAGAAGGCATTGGTGAACTTTCTATCTCGGTCGCTAGAATTAGTCTTAGGTAGTTTGTGTAATCTGAATACCTCTCTGAAAGAAAACTCGGCTACATGTGCTACGTAATAATCAGAAGGGATGGAAAAGAAATGGGAAAACTTTTTTAGTATATCCACCACCACGTATAAGAAATCTCATCCTTGTACCTTGGGAAAACCTGTAATGAAATCCATCGAGATGCTTTCCCACTTCTGCTCGGGTATAGGTAATGGCTGAAGTAACCCTGTCGAATGAGTGTGCTTTACCTTATTATGTTGGAAAGTATTGCATTCCTGAACATGTTGCATTACATCCTCCTTGAGGCCCTTCCATGGGAACCTCTCTATGATCTGTCTGTATTTTTTTAAGAAGTCCCGATGTCTCGACAATGGTGAATCATGGAAGCCTGCAAAATGATTTTCTTTAAGGAAGACTTGGGAATTAAGTAGATCCTATTCCTATAGTAAATTATGTCATTGATCACCATGTATTTGTTGTTCTGTATCTACCCATCCAGTAACTCACAAGTAAATTTATTCTTAGAATATTCAACCAAAATATGAGACTTCTAGTTTGTAGATATACTCACGAGAGATAAGGTGGAGTACCATCTAGATAGTGCATCTGCTACAACATTGTTCTTTCCCTTCACATATTCAATTTTAAAGTCATGAGTTTGGATCTTGCTGACCCATTTTTGTTGTATTTCATTTAATTCTTTTGTTTTTCCAGAAAGTACCCGACGATATTGTGATCTATCTTGATTTTAAACCTCCTACTCAGCAAGTATTGCCTGAATTTTGTTAAGGCATATAAGATTGCTAGCATTTCTTTATCATATATAGAGTAGTGGAATTCATAAAATTTAAGTTTTATGCTTTCAAAGGCGATCAAATGGTGGTTTGTATCAATACTGCTCCTATTCCCTCACCTGAAGCATCACATTCTAATACAAATGGCCGAGTAAAGTCAGGTAACACCAAAATGGGACACAAACTCATAATATTTTTCATTCTCTCAAATCTCCGTTGTGCCTCTTCTGTCCAACTAAATTCCCCCTTCTTTGTAAGATCTGTGAGGGGTGCTGTCAACTGTGAGTATCCTTTAACATATCTCCTGTAGTAAGTGCAAAGGCCCAAAAATCCTTTTAATTTTGTTACATTTTTAGGTGTAGGCCAATCCAGAATGGCTCTAATCTTTTCCATATGAACTTGTACTCCATTGACACTTATTACATGCTCGAATATAACATTTCTGGCATACTAGACTCACATTAAGACATTTTGGCATATAGGGATTGTTCTTCCAGAATTCCCAACACTTCATTAAGTGTCTCAAATGCTCCTCCCTTGTTTTACTGTATATTAATATATCATCAAAGAACACAAGTAGAAATTCATGCAACTGATATTTTAAAGTGTGATTCATGCATGATT
Source organism: Pseudotsuga menziesii (assembly GCA_001517045.1). Taxonomy (NCBI): domain Eukaryota; kingdom Viridiplantae; phylum Streptophyta; class Pinopsida; order Pinales; family Pinaceae; genus Pseudotsuga; species Pseudotsuga menziesii. The sequence continues at coordinate 158,354 of LPNX010704503.1, forward strand.
GAAAAGTTGATGGTGCATTGGTAAGCCCAACATGCATGACTAGAAACTCATAATGTCTATAGTGGAAATGGAAGGATGTCTTTGCAATATCTTGATCCCTCACTCGGATATAATGGTACCATGATTAGAGGTCAATTTTAGAGAAGTTATTTCCCCCCTGTTATAAATAGATATGGTTCTTAGTCTATGTGTGTGTTTTTTTTGAAATATTGATTTCCTATTACTTTTCATTTTTGAGTTAGTTTTCAAGTTTCATAGTAATAAGTACATTTTTGTTTGATTTTATGCTTATTATCCTTTTGATTTATTTCATTTTATTGGTTTTATCGTTTCTGTGGGCTTATTAGGTGTATATATATTTAAAAATTCTGAAAAGCTTATGATAAAGTTTATTCCAAGTTTAGATTTATGACCTAACCTTTGTTTTTGAGTCATTTAAAAAAAAATACGCACAAGGGAGATTCCTGTAGCGCAGAGTGGAAAGTCGGTGAACTGAGGCGCTACAAGAATCTTGAATCATTGAAAATTGTGGCAGGCGATCGTGGTTATTTGAAATCGAAAATAGTGGAAGTTTTTAGACATATGTGGGGACATAGGATGCATATTCAAGACCCAATGATGATCATGACAAGTGTATGAGAAGATGCCAAGATTATTGTGAGGATCGTGGTTTTACCTGACACGATTTCATTTGGTAAAAAATCATTAAAAGAGCCAGTGGATAATCATGGTTGCTGCAGAGTAAAACACTGGAAGCTTTCAGACATCAGTCGAAGACATAATAATGAGTTTTCATGAACCCAATCCGTCAACATGACAGGTGTATGAGCAAACATGGAAATCATAGAGAGAATCGTGGTCTGCAGTTACATGATTTCGTCTCTGTAAGGGATTATTAGAAAATCGTAAACCTACTTGTCACGATTTTTGTTTGGTTGCTAATTCTATTGTTGCAGAGAAAGAGTCTGAGTAATTTTGAAGTTGTTTAAAGAAATACACTGGATAGGGTTATAGAGCAGAAATGAGGAAAGGTGGAAAGACAAATAGGTATGAACCCACTGATACAATTTGGGCAAATGATTTTCCTGATTGTGTAGCACTGTTTCAGAGGGATGGATGGTTCAATTACTTTGAGAGAATCAATGGTTTTAACCCAAAAGTGTCATATCATTTCGCTCAAGGTTTTGATAAGGACACAATTTCATTTGACACCCTTAAATTTGAACTGACAAAAGAGTTGATAGCAGAAGCTATAGGCATAGCACGCGATGGAGAGCTATGGTTTAAGAAGATACCTTTCACCTTCAACCCAAAATATTTCCTGTTATCTGAAGTCGAAGCCCTAGATTGGGGGAAAGGTGTACAGTTAGACAAATTCAAGCCTGCGTGGAGGGAAGTCATTAGAATTTTACAAAGCTACATCACATGTGAGGGGAGATTTGCTCTAGTTTTCAAATAGCATGTCAGATTATTGCAACATTTGAATCAACAGTCCAGGATGAACTTACCCTTTTTCTTCTTGAAAAGCCTGCAAAAGATGTCAAACATGATAAAAGGGCATAGGGATCATACTTATCAATCTGTTTTTCATCACGGGTTAATAAAGCTGATTGTTTGCACAGTCCTTCAGAAAAAGAGCAAAACTTGGGATCATTTTTTGTTTTGGTCAGGTTTCCATAATGAGCAATAAGAGCAAGCCAAGAAAAATATGAAGAACATGCAGTATAACTTTGTAAAAAGGCTAAAGAAAGAATCAAGTGACAAGCTGGTACATGATAGGGTCCAAGAGAAATGTTGAACTTAGGAATTTGAAGAACCTGTGTGTGAAGAGGTAAAAGAAGTAGTTAATGGTAATCAGGAACAAGTTCTAGATAATGCAGAAAAGGAGCACATAGCTGTTTCAAAGCAGGAAGAATAAGTGGGTTCATTAGAGCGAAATCAAAGTTTCATAGGTGTACAAGAAAGCATTAAAAAGATTTCCGTTGAAGCTAAACTGAAAGTGGATAATTTTGCAAATTCAAATGAAAATATTAAAGGAAAATCTATTGCAATTGGATTAAAAGATGATGGTGTCCAAATCTCAACTGTAAAGTTTCAGGGGAAATATTTTGTAATGTTAGGAGAAACAAAGTGGAGACCAAAAACAAGGGCCAAGAATAAACTGAGATTAAACATGAAAATGATCTTAAACCCAAAATTAAGAAAGGAGAAGATCACTGTGATTGAGGATTCTTTATCTCAGGAAGACATGGAAGAAGAAGAAAATTTAAGTTCTCAGTCGGTTCATACTGAGAAAGAGCATTCAGTGATATTAGAGTCATCTTTACGAAAGGATAAGGTTTCAGAACAACCAATAAATTTCAGCACTGAACGAGGTAAGTTTCCAGAAGTTTCTGTTGAAGAAGAAAAGGTTAAAGATGAGGAAGATGATGATGCCATTTTCAATAAAATTGATATCCCTTGGTTGTTAGATAAAACTTCTACATTGTAGGAAAGAATGTGCATAGATTCAGAGACTGAAAACCTTCAGAAAACTGTGAAGCAATAAAAATATCAGATTGGTTTACTTAGTGAGAATAATGATGGATTAATAATGATTAATAGAAGACTTAGGGAAGACCTTGATGATATTAACACACACTATCGGGAATTGATAGTTGTTTCAAAATAATCCTTAAAGAGAAAGAGACAAAATCAGAGCCAGTTTGAAGAATTAAATCAAAGAGTTCAAAGTCTGACCCAACAGAACGAGGGATTATTAAAGAGGATTGAAGATCTAGAAGCAGAGTAGCAATGAAGTAAAAGACAATCATGTGCTTTAGAAGGAATTGCTTTGTTGGATGAGGCAACCAAGAATCTATGAAGGCTATTAGTGACAGGTGTCAAGTAGTTTAGTTTATGATTGTTAATAGTTTGTTATGTCTAAGAATACAACTACTTTTGTAATTGATTCAAACTCAGACCTAAAGGGTAGTTTTGACATTTATGTAACTATTTTTGATGAAAAAGGATAAAAGTGGGAAATGAAATAGAAATAGGGTTTGAATTTTGACTCAAGGAGAGGCTCTAGAGCTGATGTATATGAAGCTAAGACTTATAACTCTTATGTAAGTTTGAAGACTATTATTGATTACATACATACTGATAAGCCATTTTACCTGCTATGCTGGTTTTGTTTATAATTTGTTTGATTACTCAACATACAACTTCATTTCTTGTTTAAGGTTTTTACTCATGCAAATGCTTGTATCTTGTGGATGGAATCCGTATTATATGTGTAATGTTTATGATTTATTCATATGTGTTTGATCCCCAGTTCTTCAAACTTGTTCATGATCTAGTTCTGTGTTAGTTTGTTTATGTTTTTACCTCCTTGTTGATAAAATTTTAAACCAAAACCATTAAAAATCAATTTCATTTTGTTTTCTTTTTGAGATTGTTTTAGCTTGTTCTTGTGGTAGTCTAGGAACAATTTCTAGCACTAACATATTTGGCGCCATTGCTGGGGACAAAACTGAAGTACATCTTCCCTGGGTTTTATCATTCAACTGATTTTGAGAGGTGAGCAAAAACAACAAATCATTTGGACTACTTTTTTACCACGCAGTGTCCACAGTGGCTACCAAGAAGATTGGGACAAGAGGGAGACCTACTTCACCTTTGCATTTGGGTGTTTTAGATCTAGAACATATTTTGAAGGAGGCTAGACAACTTAGGAAAACTCAGTCTTCTCCTTCTCTGTTTACTCCTGAGAAGTCAATACTAAAATTTTACATATTCTGAAGAAGAAAAAGAAGGTATGTATTGGTCAATTCCTTCTATACCAGTCAGTAGTTTTCAGGTTTTTACCAATCCACAGTCTTATAGAAAAGCAAAAACTAAGTCTCCTGGTAAGATTCCTTTGTTTCAGTTCAAAACCAGTAAAAGTCCTTTTCAACCAGGTTCAAGCAAAGTTGGTCAGCCTTTGTCCTCATCAAAACAAAGTGGTTTCACAATGGCACAAAATCAGCCCCTTGAAATGATGGATAGAATGGTAGCAGCCAGATATGCACCCTTAGTCCTTCCTCAACCCCTAAATGCTCTCCCTGGAGGGGATTATAAAAAATACTTACCTAGGTTCAATGGTCAAGGTGAGACAACTGCTGAAGAGCACTTGGATGCATTCCTTAGTTATGCAGACAACCAAAATATTGAAGCAAAAGATGTATGTATGAGGTTGTTTGTGTAGAGTTTGGATGGAGAAGTGAGGAAGTGGTTGAGGGAACTTCCAACAAATTCAATCACTCTTATAGAGGAGTTACAGGATGTATTTATGAGGTAGTGGGGAGATACAAAAGATCATACCTATTACATTACAAAATTTGGAGCTTTAAGAAGAAAAAAGGATGAAACTATAGGATATTTTTCCAAGCGCTTTAACAAGATGTATGGTAGGATGCCTGCTGAAATCAAACCTTTTGAAACCTCAGCCAAGTTGACTTATACAAATGCATTTGAACATGAATTTTCCTTGCATCTAAGAGAGAGAAGGCCAGTCACCTTATTAAACATGCAGGAGGCTGCATTGGAAGTAGAGTCAAATATTCTAGCTTCTAATAGGCTGAGAGAAAACTAAGATCATCAAATATATGATAGAAAAGGTAAGAAAGAGGTGATTCTAGCAGCCTCTACATCATAGTCAGTAGACAGTAAAATTCATGAGATAGATAAATTAGTCAAAATTTTAACAACAAAACTTAATAAATTGGAGTTAGCAAAGAATTCAAATAAGCCTGCACAGGAAGGAGAAAGAAACCCCAATCAATTTAGGCGCCGATTTGCACCTAGATTTATTCCTAGAGAGCGAAGAAACAATGATATTCAGAGGGAGAGAAGAGAAAATGAAGATCAGAGAGTTCCCCCTCCACTCCAGAATAATGTGGTTGATGATATTGAGGAAGGTAATGTTTCAAAATATGAAGATACAAATCAAGATTTGAATTACTTTGGAGAACTGCTATCATAGGGTTTCCTAACTGAACATGAATATCAAGATTCTGAATTTTTTGATGCAAATATTTATCAAATAGAGAGTGATTTAAGTCCTGAAGTCTCAGTTGATATATGTCAATCTGAACAGAAGAAGGCTATAAATTTGAGGTCTTGTCCAAAACAGGTTGTTCAGATTCCTAAAAAGAAGACATGTCCTCCTCCTAAACAGTTATCTAATCAAACACAGGAGAAAAGAGCTGATTAGGGTGATTCAGATAAAGTTGCTGAAACTGAAGAAGTGAATAAAAATGTGCAGAATTTTAATTTTTAAAATGAGTTATGTAAAATCAAAATCCCAGTACCCTTTACTGAGTTGATGAAGAATCCTAGCTACAAAAATCTAGTTTTAAAGATGCTTGGTTCATCATCTAGTCAAATACCTTCAGATACAATAAATCTACAAGAAGAACATCCTAAGATCTTTATTGGTTCTGCCCTAGCTAATAAGACTGAAAGTGATTCAAATTCTTCTCCACCTTTTTATATAACATTTACTGTTCATGATCAAATGGTTCATAATTGTTTATTGGATTCTGGTGCTTCTCTCAATTTGATGCAAAAAGCAGTCATGGAAGCTCTGGGTTTTAGTATCACAAAACCATATCATGACTTATATACATTTGATTCCAGAGCTGTTAAATGTTTGGGAGTGATTAAGGATCTTGTGGTTAACTTCACTTAGTTACCCATGAAAAGTGTCATCATGGATGTGGTGTTGGCTGATATTACTCCTAAGTTCAGAATGTTACTTTCAAGGTCTTGGGATAAGAAGGTAGGTGGTACATTGCAGATGGATTTATTGTATGCAACTATTCCTGTTTTTGGAGGAGAAAATAGGAGATTGTATAGAGAGTTACAATATGCTTATATTGTCACATATGATAAGAACCCAAAAAATCACCCCATTTATGCTATAGAGAAAGATTTGGGGTCTTGTATGATATATTTCAGTGATGAGGATACAAATGGCATGCTACGTGTGGAAAAGGAGAATATTATAAGTTGTAACATTGAAACTGAAGATCAACCATGTATTGAAGAAAAACACGAACCTTCAGCATCATCATTTGAAATTTCCCAGAATGCTCCTCGTTATGATGAAGAGATTGGGGTTCCAGGACAAGAATTCTATGATTAATTATATTCTATTCCTTTTTCTTTTGATACTAAAATCGATGAAAGCCAGGATGTTGACATTTTTAACGTTATATCAAAAGTTTCTTATCTTCATGGTTATGATAAATCTGCTGTTCAAAACCATTACGAAGATGCTATAATTTTTGATAAATATGATGATGAAATCGAACAGAAATACCCAGAAATGTGTGATGTGTGTGATGTGGCACAATTTGATCAACATATTTAGGAATGCATCCAGTCCATTATCCTTGAACAACCAGAGCCAATGTATGATAGTTATCCATTTGAAGACAATATGGAAAAGGAGGTTCAGCTTGTTGACATTATTGATGATACCGTCCAAAAATTCTGGAGCAAATTCATGCTGATCCTGATGTCTTTTATTGCCAATGTCTAGTTGATATTCATGGAACAAAACATTCTTATGGACAACCTATCTTTTTCATAGAATAGGAAGAGGTAACTTTGGCAATTTTTATGATCCAGTGGCAGATTATTTAGAGTCAACACTAAATTATAAATATTTTATCTTAGAGACACCAATTGATGAAAGTGAGTACAAGTTGCTAGATCTTTTCTCTTCATGTTTTTCAATATTTCTGATTATACATTTATTCAAAGTTGGAAGAAAGTTTTGGTTGGTTGATGGAATTTTTGCTTGGTTACATTGGAAATGGGATTACAATTTGATCAAGTAAAGTTTAACGGTGTGACATAGGTTGACTAAAGACTCCATAGCCCAATGGAAGTTTTGTAGAATAACAGACAGTTTCAGTTGAGATAACAGAAGGCACTAATCTACAAGTTCTTGAAACCTCACAAGGAGGCTTTCATCCCGCAGCAGGAGCTAGATGTTATAACTAGATATTGTTCTTAGTCTATGTGTGTGTTTTTTTTGAAAGATTGATTTCCTATTACTTTTCATTTTTGAGATAGTTTTCAAGTTTCATAGTAATAAGTACATTTTTGTTTGATTTTATGCTTATTATCCTTTTGATTTATTTCATTTTATTGGTTTTATAGTTTCTGTGGGCTTATTAGGTGTATATATCTTTAAAAAGTCTGAAAAGCTTATGATAAAGTTTATTCCAAGTTTAGCTTTATGACCTAACCTTTGCTTTTGAGTCATTTAAAAAAAAAATGCACAAGGGAGATTCCTGTAGCATAGAGTGGAAAGTCAGTGAACTGAGGCGCTACAAGAATCTCGAATCATTGAAAATTGTGGCAGACGATCGTGGTTCTTTGAAATCGAAAATAGTGGAAGTTTTTAGACACTTATGGGGACATATGATGCATATTCATAACCCAATGATGATCATGAAAAGTGTATGAGAAGGTGCCAAGATTATTGTGAGGATCGTGGTTTTACCTAACACGATTTCATTTGGTAAAAAAATCATTAAAAGAGGTAGTGGATAATCGTGGCTACTGCAGAGTAAAATACTGGAAGCTTTCAGACATCAGTCGAAGATATAATAATGAGTTTTCATGAACCCAGTCTGTCAACATGACAGGTGTATGAGTAGGTATGGAAATCATAGAGAGAATCGTGGTCTGCAGTTACACGATTTCGACTCTATAAGGGATTATTAGAAAATCGTAAACCTACTTATCCGATTTTTGTTTGGTTGCTAATTCTATTGTTGCAGAGAAAGAGTCTGAGTAATTTTGAAGTTGTTTAAAGAAATACATAGGATAGGGTTACAGAGCAGAAATGAGGAAAGGTGGAAAGACAAATAGGTACGAACCCACTGATACAATTTCGGAAAATGATTTTCTTGATTATGCAACACTATTTCAGAGGGTTGGATGGTTCAATTACTTTGAGAGAATCAATGGTTTTAACCCAGAAGTGTCATATCATTTCGCTCAGGGTTTTGCTAAGGACATAGTTTCATTTGACACCCTTAAATTTGAACTGACAAAAGAGTTGATAGCAGAAGCTACATGCATAGCACGTGATGGAGAGCTCTGGTTTAAGAAGATACCTTTCACCTTCAACCCAAAAGATTTCCCTTTATCTAAAGTCGAAGCCCTAGATTGGGGGAAAGGTGTACACGTAGACAAATTCAAGCCTGAGTGGAGGGAAGTCATTAGAATTTTACAAAGCTACATCTCATGTGAGGGGAGATTTGCTCTATTTTTCAAATACCATGTCAGATTCTTACAACATTTGAATCAATAGTCCAGGATGAACTCACCCTTTTTCTTCTTGAAAAGCCTGCAAAAGATGTCAAACGGGATAAAAGGGCATAAGGATCATACTCATCAATCTGTTTTTCATCATGGGTTAATAAAGCTGATTGTTTGCACATTCCTTTAGAAAAAGAGCAGAACTTGGGATCATTTTTTTTATTTGGTCAGGTTTCCATGATGAGCAAGAAGAGCAAGCCAAGAAAAATATGAAGAACAAGCAGTATAGATTTGTAAAAAGGCTAAAGAAAGAATTAAGTGACGAGCTGGTACAGGATAGGGTCCAAGAGAATTGTTCAACTCAGGAATTTGAAGAACCTCTGTGTGAAGAGGTAAGAGAAGTAGTTAATGGTAATCAGGAACAAGTTCCAAAGAATGTAGAAAAGGAGCACGTAGGTGTTTCAAATCAGGAAGAAGAAGTGGGTTCATTAGATCAAAATCAAAGTTTCACAAGTGTACAAGAAAGCATTAAAAATATTCCCAATGAAGCTAAAATGAAATGGATAGTTTGCAAATTTCAAATGAAAAGATTAAAGGAAAATATGTTGCAATTGGATTAAAAGATGATGGTGTACAAATCTCAACTGTAAAGTTTCAAGGGAAATATTTTTTAATGTCAGGAGAAACAAAGTGGAGACCAAAAACAAGGGCCAAGAATAAACTGAGATTAAACATGAAAAGGATCTTAAACCCAAAATTAAGAAAGGAGAAGATCACCGTGATTGAGGATTCTTTATCTCAGGAAGACATGGAAGAAGAAGAAAATTTAAGTTCTCAGCACGTTCATACTGAGAAAGAGAATTAAGTGATATTAGAGTCATCTTCAGGAAAGGATAAGGTTTCAGAACAACCAATAAATGTCAGCACTGAACGATGTAAGTTTCCAGAAGTTCCTGTTAAAGAAGAAAATGTTAAAGATGAGGAAGATGATGACCTCATTTTCAAGAAAATTGATATTCCTTGGTTGTCAGATAAAACTTTTACATTGCAGGAGGGAATGTGCATAGATTTAGAGACTGAAAACCTTCAGAAAACTGTGAAGCAATACAAATATCAGATTGGTTTTCTTAGTGAGACTAATGATGGATTAATCATGACTAATAGAAGACTTAGGGAGGACCTTGATGATATTAACACACACTATCAGGAATTGATAGCTGTTTCAAAAGAAGCCTTAAATATAAAGAGACAGAATCAGAGCCAATTTGAAGAATTAAATCAAAGAGTTCAAAGTCTGACCCAACAGAACAAGGGATTATTAAAGAGGATTGAATATCTAGAAGCAGAGCTACAACAAAGTAAAAGACAATCATGTGCTTTAGAAGGAATTGCTTTGTTGGCTGAGGCAACCAAGAATCTATGAAGGCTATTAGTGACATGTGTCAAGTAGTTTAGTTTATTATAGTTAATAGTTTGTTATGTCTAAGAATACAACTACTTTTGTAATTGATTCGAACTCAGACCTAAAGGGTAGTTTTGACAGTTATGTAACTATTTTTGATGAAAAATGATAAAAGTAGGAAATGAAATAGAAGTAGGGTTTGAATTTTGACTCAAGGAGAGGCTCTAGAGCTGATGTATCTGAAGCTAAGACTTATAACTATTATGTAATTTTGAAGACTGTTATTGATTACATACATACTGATAAGCCATTTTACCTGCTATGCTGGTTTTTTTTATAATCTATTTGATTACTCAACATACAACTTCATTTCTTGTTTAAGATTTTTACTCATGCAAATGCTTGTATCTTGTGGATGTAATCAGTATTATATGTGTAATGTTTATGATTTATTCACATGTGTTTGATCCCCAGTTCTTCAAACTTGTTCATGATCTAGTTCTGTGTTAGTTTGTTTATGTTTTTACCTCCTTGTTGATAAAATTTTAAACCAAAACCATTAAAAACCAATTTCATTTTGTTTTCTTTTTGAGATGGTGTTAGCTGGTTCTTGTGGTAGTCTAGGAACAATTTCTATCACTAACACCCCCAATAACGCATACATCAACTCATCAATTTTGGGAATGGGGTACCTGTTTTTGATAGTTTTCTTGTTAAGGGACATGTGATCGATGCACATCCACAATGTGCCGTCCTTCTTTTTGACCAATACCATTGATGATAGAAATGGGATGGAACTTGGTCATATGTATCCCAACTCAAGTAAATATTTAATTGTTTTTTCCATTTCATCTTTGTACCTTTTTGGATGCATGTAAGGAATGGTGATAATTTCCCTGGCCCCCTCCTCTAGCTCAATGATGTGCTCAAACCCACGGTTGGGAGGTCTACCTGTTGGGAGATATATGAATTCCCTCTCATGCTTCTGTAGCAATGCCTTGATGTATATGGGATGTTGTGTGTTTCTATCTGGAGGCTTTTGGAATATGACTAAGCACTTGGATTCCCACTCTATGTCTACCTATCTGAGCACTACCTCCATCCTCTGTGATGATACTGGCTTGGGTGGGTAAGTGTTCATGACCCTCAGGAATATTTTCTTTCCATCTTGTCCTCGAAACCCCATCTCCATGGTCCGATAATCAATGGTATACTTCCCTATAGAATAGAGACACTGAACCCCTAGTACTACATTTGTATCTGCCACATTTACCACATAGAAATAGTATGTCATATCTTAGATCCCCAGTGTGACATTTAGTTCGAGAATCCAATGGGTGCACTCCATGTTGTTGTTACTCGCTACTACTACTGTGAACACATAAAACTCCTCTATCTGAATGCCCTACCTAGATACCCATGCAACATCTATAAATTTGTGGGTTGCCCCACCATCAACCAACACACCTACTCTATATCCCTGTATTACTCCCATGACTTGAAGAGTATGAAATCTAGGTACTCCTGACACTGTAGCAATAAATCCGCTCCTAGTCTCTTCCTGAAGTGATTCCTCTGCTGCTCTAATCTCCTTTGCATGTCCCTGCTCTTGCTCCTTCTCATCCTTGTCCTCCCCACTGTCAGAATAAACCTCGGTATAATGGGATTTAGCCTTTCCCAAACACCTGTGGCCTGTGACCCATGGTTCCTGAGAAGTGAAACACGATTTATTTCTTCTGGGTTCTTTTCTAATGTCTTTTTCCATCCAATTAATTTTCGTCCATTCTTGCTGGAAATGTTTCTTATCTTTGTATTTGATTGGGAATTTTTTTTTTTGGAATTGAGTCTTGTAAGTCTCTAGTTCTGCTGATGAAATCCTGTAAAGTAGATGGTTTGTAGGATTTCATCCATCCATGTAAAGGGTTGGTCAAGGACTTTGTGAATAGAATAACCCGTTAGCTCTCTGAAACATCTGTCAGCATGACCACAACTCGCTGAAACTATGATATGGCAGTCTCTGCACTGCCTATCTGCTTGAGATAGGCTAGCTCTCTCAAATGTATCCCAGGGTTCCTCTTATCAAATCTCTCCATGAGCCTCTGTGTGAAATCACTGTTATGAAGTGATGGTGTTGTGACCCAGTGTCACTAGCCCGTGGTACACCACTCATGGGATTCCTCGTCCAAATGAAAAGTAGCGAATTTAATTGCATATTATTTTTTCATAGGGTTTAGTTGGAAGTAGGCATCCAACTTCTATACCCATATTCTCGCCAAACAGCTACGTGTCCTATCAAAATTGGGGATGGTAAACTTCCCCACTGATTTATGCAATTCATAGTTCTAATTGAATTCCCTATTGAATCTTCTTGGCACGGTATTAACTTTCATATTGGATAAGTATAAAAATGATATAATTAAATTAAAATAATCTTTTAGGTCCCTGTATTCCCGTATATATTCCACGAGTGGTTCACTCTGCTCAATTGGCATGGTTGGTCCTACGGTGGAATTCTCCAAAAGTTGAGGCATGGTGGGTCTGGAAGGCTTGTTGTATATGTGAGGAGTATTATTCATAGTAGTACATTCATGTCTCCCAGTGTTACTAGTGGATGTATTCTCCCCCTGCATGACTTGTAATTTATTTTGGTCTTGTCCTGGTTATTGGATAACTTGTTGATTGCAGTTAATACCTCCTTTTTTCCTTTATCTAATTCATTTAAAGCATCGACGAGACTATGGAAATACATCCTCTCCTCTTCTTCTGAGGTACCCTTTCCCCTATCTGCATGTGACTTTGTCATATAATATGATTTTGTATCTTCTAGATTTATCTCCTCAAGTTTAGGATCTTCTTTGTATCTTCCCTTTCTTCTTATGTATATAACAAAAGTAGTGTCTTCTGGATTCATCGACTTGCTATTGCATGTTCATGTTCAAGTTCATAGCTGGCCAGGAACATGCTATACCTCTGTAATATCCCAAACTAATATTTTATGTTCTTATATTGATGTGGTTGAGGTATTTGTTTGTTGGTTTAGAGTTATTTGATGTTTAGACTTCAAATTTAAATTGCATGCAATGCCCAGATAGTGCACAATCCCTTGATATATGAAGCTTAAATATATGATGAAATAAATTTCAGATGTGAAGCAAAGACATACAATATTCATAGCTATGTTGGTTGATCAATATAGAAGAGGCATGCATGCCACACAGAGAGGTTAAATCAGAAAATGTGTGCCTTCCAAGTCAATTCACCCATGCATGAAAACACCCTCTTTATTATTTAATTCCTTTGTAGCTACTTCATAATGATGAAATTGATGCTTGGAATGAACATATAAGGTAATAAATTCCTTCTTAAGAATTTAGTAATGCCATGTAGATTATATGGAGTCTTCTAGGTCAAATATGTCTTACTTTTCCAATTTGGAAGTCATCCATGCCATAAAATGCTCTTCTCTTCCTTGGAATGATTCACTACTACTCTTGGTGGACAAGGATGGTCTTTAGATTCACTAGATAAGGTTATATGGCCCCTTTGCGGCATTTGATGAAGACATGCAGAATATATGAGCTCTGTTGGATCAATTGTGAATTGTACCGCAAGTATTCAATTCTCCCATGCAAGGAACTCATGCCTCTTTGTGAGATAGGTATTTCCTCCACCTTGATTGTGTTGGATCTCCTAGGAATACTGAATAATATTGAAGAACATTTGATATATATGAGTGATCTACACTAGAAGTGATTAGGGTAGATATATTTCGCTTCCAAAAACACTTTCTAGCTAAGGATTCGCGACCTCAACCCCAACTTGCTCGTCGAGCTCTCGAAATCAATTCTCAAAAGTGAATAATAATCATGGATGCCTTTTTGGTTCAAATTATCTTTCTTTTATAGCGTTGGGGTTTGTCTACAAGGTGAATTAAGGCCCGCATGCTCCACATGCTTGTTGATAACTACTCCGGTGGCATATTTAATGATACTAATGATAATAACACTAAAGTAATGACCTTTATGCTCCAGGTACTATTAGTCCTTAGTCAATTCCATTTTTTTATCAATACCCGCTCAAACCCATGGGAATTAAATAGGTTAACAAGTCTCTTTGGTTCTTAGTTAGAAGAGGACATTACACCTCCATACTATTTCCTTTTGAGGCTCCATCAAAGAACACATCATATCTATTTTGGATTTTCCTCTAAAGTTGGCATTCACGAGGATAAAGGTCAATGTCCTAGCACCACCTTTTATAAATCTTAATGGACCGAGGGGAGCTTACTGCAATGAAATTCTTGGCCCATGCAAGTTCATAAATATTGCAAGAGATGTTCATTTTTTATCACCCATCCATGCGTCGATAGAAAAGCTTTCATTTTAGCTCTTACTTTGACAACAACTCTTTCCAGAGGAGTAATTATTCCTTTAAATATTTGCTTTTCCTAGCTAATCATATTTTCCAGTTGATGTATTTTGGAAGAGCACACAAAAGGCTGGTAAGGGAAGGTTTTCCTTTGAAGTTACCTAGATAGTTTTGTTTCCATCCACTGAAGAATCCTGTGATTTGATCTGGTAATCTGATATGCACTCCTAGATCATGTAAGATGGTCTCCCAAGCCCAAATAATGTAGGAACAACCTAGAAAAATGTGTCTACCAAATTCTTCTTCTCTTTTGCAGAGGGGACATCAGAGGGGGCCTTCGAACCCTTTCTTCCTTAAATTCCTAGCTGTCAGAAATTTTTGATGCGCTAAGACCTAAGATAAGGCAATGACCTTCGGTGGGATATCTAGCTTCTAGAACTGCTTCAAACGACATAATAATTTGAAGAGGGGAGAGCTTGCAACATGATTCTATAAACTTCTTTTACACTATAACTACCTTTCTGACCTCATATTTTGTGGCATTTTTCCATTATCGGACCACTCTGAAAGATCAAAGAGCTTAGTTATCCCCTGTTCATCTAACCAGGCTCTAATTCCATTCAACTCTTCCATTTCTTTTAGAGAGGGATGGCCAAGAATTTTTTCCTCCCAGACATCCATTTTTTTCCCGTTCCCTAATACCTAGTAGGTTTGGTCCCTTATCAAGTAAGCTGTTGCTTTGCAGAGATCCCAAATTTTTGTTCCTTGACCATGCAAATCCCTACGAAATCTTCTTAACCTTTTTTTTATGTACTTCTTTTGAATCACTTCCTTCCAACATTCCTTTCCCCCGTAGTTGAGTCTCAATATTATCTTTTCTCCCAAAGCTAAATTCATTAGTATAGGTTCCTTGATGGCAAGGACCCCTTGATTATTTTCATTTCGAACCATCTCCCATTTGACAAAGTGGAGCTTGTGGTTCCCATATTTTCCTCCCCGTCAAATTTTTTTATCGATTTCCTTACTGAGGTTGTTTGTGACCCCTGCTGGATCCATCATCAGGGATCCCAAGAAAATGGGTGTGGATGAGAGAACATACTTGATCAGGGTAACTTTTCCAAGCAAGTTATGCCACTTAATCCCCTATGATCAAAATTTGTTTTTGATTTTTTGAACTGCTTCACCCCAAATATTTGTGTTCTTTTTTATAGAGATAAGCATTCCTAGGTATTTGAAGGAATCCCACTTGTTGCTGACTTTGAAGCCTAAGATTATGGAAAGCTCAATGTTTTACTGTGTAGAACACTTCCAACTGTATATACAACACTTCCCTTTATTAGTTTTCCCCTACAGATGCTTCTAGGAATAGAGACGAGGATTCCTTGAAGTTGTTGGAAATAATCTTCGAAGAACTTCCCAAAAGAATAGTGTCATCTACGAACTAGGCATGATTTGCAGTCCTGACCCCTATAGTAATGATAATTCTTAGAAATTTTTTGTTTGTTTGTTGAGTAACATGCTCAAAAACTATGCTACCAGAATATATAGGAAAGGGGAGAGGGGGCACCCTTTACGAAGCTCCCCTGAAGGTTTGAATAAATCAGTAGGTCCTTAATTGACCAGGGGGGATATCCATAGGATCCCATTATAGGACTGAACCCATCTAACAGATTGTTATGAGAAACCAAACCTTTTCAAACCTTTGAACAAGAAACTATGCTTTACTTTGTCGAAGGCATTTTCCAAGTTCAATTTTATTACCATTCCTTGATCTTTCCTCTGATAGTTAGAGTGGATAGCTTCTTGCACAATAATGCTGTTATCAATTATTTTCCTTCTTGCTAAAAAACCTCCCTGATTTCCAAATATGATCTTAGGGAGAATATTTTTGAGCTCGCCTACAATAATTTTTGTTAAGATTTTGTACGACGAATTGCAAAGAGAGATATGTTTGTACCCTTTAAGGGAGGTCGGTATTGTATCCTTAGGAATAAAGGTGATAAAGAATGAATTAGTTTCTCCTCGTACATTGTCTCTTCCTATTGTGCAATTGATCATTCCACATAAATCAATTTTGACGATGTTCCAGAAATTCCTGTAAAATCTTATTGAAATCCATCGGGCCTGAGGGATTTATTCTGGTGAAGTGACCATATTACCACCCTTACTTATTATGTAATGAATTTGAGAAGGGAATTATTTTCTTCTTCAGAGATCAAATTTGGAAGGCTACTTAGGAGCTCTTCATCCTGAGATTTGTACTCTATCCCTTCCTCTTGGTAACACAGTTGGTAATGCCTTTGTGTCTCTTCCTTGATCTACTGAAAGGTAGTTATATTCTTGCCCTCCTCCCTCTCGAGTTCCACGACAATATTTTTTTGTCATCGTTTCTTTGAAATGATTGTGGAAGAAAGTTGTATTCTTGTTTCTCGCTTTCAGCCAAAGGCTCTGAGACTTTATCCGCCAGTCTTCTTCATCTTTCTTTTCCAATTTTTTCATTTTTCCTTCTAGCTCCTGTTCCATTGCTAGGATTTCTTTTGTTATTTCTATTCTTTCCCTCTCCTCCTGCAGTAGACCCACCCCTTCTTGCAACTCCCTCCTCTCTTGACAACATTCGGGATTGATTTTTCCCACTTCTTTAGAGCGGTTTTGACTAATTTGTGCTTTGATTCCCATATAAAAATCAACATACCTTTTATAAATCCCCCCCACTCACATTTAATAATTCTGAAGACTTATTTCTCTCTCTTCCAAGTGGACAAAAACTTAAAGGTAAGAGGCCCAAAATTTTCAGGAAGCTTGAATTCCAGTAGAATAGGTTTGTGATCGAAAATTGAAGAGGGGAGAATTCTAGAAGAAGGAATACTCTTTTGCAAAAGGAAATGATTGCTTACTAGAAACCTGTCCAATCGAGCCGCTATGTGTCCAGGACTAACTCTTCCATTGTTCCAGGTGTATATTCCTCTCCTCGGCTTGACATCTATGAGGTTCTAGCTATTTTGTAGCTCCTCTAGAAGTTCTCCAAATGGATCTCTAATTTTGTCCCTCCTCTTGTTTATGAAGCTGATATCATTGCATTGAAGTCTCCAATGACTATGCTGTTTGTGTGCAATCCTTGCACTCACAACTCATCCAAGGAATTCCAAAATTCCTGTTTTTTTCTATATATCTCTAGGATGTATACATTACAAACTTTAAACCTTTCCTTCTCTTGTATGTTTTCCAGCTCCACCATTAACCAATTGGAATTATGCCGTTTAGCTGAATAAGAGTATCTTCTTCTATCCCACTAGATCGAGTTTCCACCAACACTTCCATTGGTACCTACTGAGCATCCTTCCCCATTTTTCCATATCATTTTCATTATCTCTCTACATTCTTCTTCACTCATTTTTGTCTCTTGGATTAGCACTATGAAGGTCTACTCATTTTTAATCATATGTTTCAGAGCTTCTGTTTTTGCCTTCCCACCTAAATTTAGATTCCAGGAGACAATTAACATTAGCTTTTAGGGAGGGGTTGGGGATTTTTCCCCTTTAAGGTCTTAGTTGCTCCTATTTTCTACCTCGTTGGATTAGACATAATTTTGATGTGTTGGTCCAGACTAGTTTTCTTTTCTTTCGCCTTTCTCTCTCCACCTACTCCTTCCTGTGTGTTCTATAGGGTTTTATGCCTTTCTTCCCTATGGGTTCTCTTCTTCTGTGTTTTTAGAGGTGACCTCTTGATTAGAATTAGTTTGTGGCTTGCTGATTGAACCCAAGGCTCTAGAATTTTCCTCCACCGTTGGTTGCTCCTGAGTGTTCTTTCCATGAATGTCTTCTTTCCCATTTCCTGGTGTGTTTGATTGGTTTTCTCTTGCTTCTTTGTGATTATGTTCCCTTAGTTCCTCTTCTTCTTCTATCTCAAGAATGAGCCCTTCAAATACCTAGAAATTATTGTATTTCATATCCTTATATTCTGTAGGGGGAACAACCGGTTTTGTAGGGCCTCTTCCCTTCTTTGTGGCTATGTTCCAATATCCTTCCTCCTTCAACTCTGCCCGCATACTTCTTTTTTTTGCACATGGTTTTTCAAAGTGTTTGTATTCATGGAAAAATTTAGGTTTGAAAGGGATTTATTTATAATCAACCTTTTGGAGATGCATCAACCCATCCATTGTAAGTTTTATTTCCTCTTGAATCCGTTTTCCAAATCGACTTTTGCACAAATCCTGGCACATGAAAAAAAGGGGAGGATTTGGTTCCGTGCTATCAATGAACTTTCATAGAGAGTTCCCAATGGCCTTGATATCTTCATCCCCCAACACCACAAATGGAGATGAGGAAGCTTGAACTAGATAGGGACCACCGAAGGAATGTATTTAGCTAGATCAAATGAGGAATTCCATTTATTCAAATACATTCCTCTCAGACCCACGAAGTATGGTCCATTCCCGAAGATCAATTGCTTGTCCTCTTCGTGTTAGAATAAAAAGACAAAAAACCCTTTTCTGTAGAAGTTTTACACCACCTCACCTTTAATCGAAGATCTCTAATTTCTGCTAAGCCAGGATTCAATTGTCTTAGGGGACAACCATAATCCTGTGAAATGGCCAATCAATCCTTTCTCTGTTAATGCTATTATTTTTCTTTTTGCTGCAACATACCCAAGTTTAACCTTTGACACTTCAACTAACTTCACAAACCTCAGATCCTTGTTAGATGTTGACTTTGGATCAACTGCCAAAGAAGTAGAAAGAACTTGACGATAATGATCATCCAGAGAGGAGGTTCCCCCCTCCTCAGGATCTGGAGGAGTGATCATGAAAGCAAAAGTCAAAACCCTAGCAATCCAGTGAAAACCCTAGCATTAGTAACATGATATCGATTATTCCTCAAAGTTATGCTTAATAAATATGCTAAATTCTCTTAGATACTATGTACATTTCCCAAATATCCGGGGATATATTATGCATATTCTCAATTAGAATAATGGTGATGCTATTCACCAACATAGATCCATCTTCAACCTAGATCTATCAAGCACCGAGAGGGATCTAATTCCTAGGTGTAAATTTTTTTTGTTTCTATTTTTTTACATTTCTAGAATTTTTTTGTATCCAATGAAATTTGATTCCTCTTGGTTCTTGATATATTTAGGTTTAAGATGGATCTATGTTGCATTTAATTTTTATTTTTTGAATCAACATGAATACCTTTAACTACTTTATTTGTTTTTAATTTAATTTAATTTAATTTTATGAGCCGACATTAATTTTTTAATTACTTTTTACTTTTAGTTATGTAACATTACATAACTATACTGAGCGATAGATCACCTCACTACTCTCAATGCAATGAATCTATTGTAGAATCAAGAAGATGTTTGATATGAGAACTAGAAAATTAGGATATAAAAACATTAGGGAAAGAAACATACCAAAATAAATCTACTTATAAGTGAGTAAAAGTAACGAGATTCCAATATCCACATTTATGAGTTAAACTTTATTGATTTATTTTTTGATGCTATTAAGGTTATGGAGGGAGAGGAAATAAGGATGTTGTGATGTACATAAATATAAATATAAATAGGGGAATCCATGTGAATAATATATGCAATGTGTTGTGATGATGATTAATAATGATATTTTAAGAATGCTTATTTTAAAGAGTTGATAGGTTCAAATCTGGCCTAGGGGGTTAGGGCATGCACATATCTGTCGATTGAAGTAGTCAAATCACTGTGCAAATGGGGTCCCTTGTTTCACAAGTAATAAGGTCTCATACATAATTTTGATGTCTTGTTAGGCCGTGACCTTAAAGTTAGATTATTATTATTATCTTAATGAAAATCAATGCGGTAGTTCATCTCCTGCATCTAGTTAAGTTATTAGCCTTAGCTACTATCATTCCCATTTGAACTTGCAAGCTCTATTAATGGAGAAGGGAAACCCCTATTTAACTTACATCTGCTAAGTTGATTTGTGAGGCACCTTTCTTGTAGTAATTTTGAGCATTGAAGGGTACCTACTATAAGACAAAGTAAGATATGGAGCACTCTCTCTTTGTAGATGTTTTTTCACTACCTTGCTTGGAACTCTAATAACTAATCAAGTAGTGTTCCCAATTGACAAATGATTCATGCTTGGAAAATTGGTGGCTTCCTCTGCAAAATGGCCTAGATTGACAACTAGTGGAATCAAATTTATAAAGAAAACTAAGACCATCCCCTTGATTAATATATAATATGTAGCTTGGAAGTGAAAAGCATTTATTTTGATCAAATATTAACATGGAATTTTATGGGAGCTTTGTCGACTATCATTTTACTAGAGTCATGAGTCCAAACTCAATGGGTTTACTGAATGAAGGTCAACATCAAGCTATACTTTTATAGTAAGGTTTTATTTCCATTTCAAAGAGATCAAGATCTAATTTTCTAGATCACCATGGTTTATGGGATTTGAAGGGATTTACTTTAATAGTTGGTCTTTAGACCTTTATCTAAAGGAAGAAACTCCATCTTCTCTTCTAGTTAGGGTGACGTTAACCCATATCCCACTCAACCTATTGGATATGGAAACTCTTGAAGCAACAACTGATAAGATTGGTTGATATGAGAATAAATTAGTTCCAAAACTGGGATTATTCTCATGTTAGGGTGATTTGACACTAGACTTCTAGTTGAGTCAACTTGGTTTAACATAATGTTAGGCTAGAGTGTGATTTTAGTGTATTTCTTTAGTGTTCTTTGTAATTTACTAATTCAATAGTCATAATCATGTCCCACACATGAGTGATTTGATAGTTCAAAAATGACCTCAATATTAATGACACTTTATCCATAGGTTAGCATTAAACTTGGTCCATAGTTCTCGTTTAAAGAGCATTGAGAGTCATTTGTTGATGATCAAGCTAAGAAATATTCTTGTATTTTATTTAATGCATTAATTTATTATCTAACTATCATGGATTGGTTCCCTATTTGATTAATTTAACAACATAAAAATTGGTGTCCTAATCTTTGTTCTTTGTGCGAGTGTTTGTCTTAAGGTGTTTGACCCATGTGGATATACCCTCTTTTTCAGACATGATATCATAGGGTGTTTTGAATATTTTGTCTATTGTTGATTGAGATCTAGTCTAAGAGCTCTGTTGCATGTACAAGGCATTGTTTTGATTATTCAATTTACAAGCATTTTAAGGCCAAGTGAACTGTTACAATGCATACAGAAACATATTTACCAACCTAGCGAGAAAATTCTAGAGTTCTCATTTTATAGAGGTCACATTTAGTGGCTATTTTAACCCCCATTTCGAAAAATGGTTCCACCATCATCACTCCTTTCTTTTCGAGCTTGAATTACAACCTTTTGCGAGCATGGCCTGTAATGTTGCTAACTAAAACTTTAAAACAAACCCCTAAATTGAAAAGTAGTGCTAGTAATTAACATTCTCTTTTCATGACTAGAATTACGACTTGTTTGAAACCATAGCCTTGATAACAAGTATCGACACAACCAAAATATTAAAATCAACCACCAAATAAAAACATGGTGTTAAATACAACATTGTTTTTTTTTGAGTTGAACTCCCCTCCATCCCCACACTTTCCATAAAAATAAAATAAACAATTTTAAAAAATTAATATATATATTTTTAGAAACTACATCAAATTTAAAAATTAAAATATAAATTTGAATTAAAAAAACCAAATAAATAAAAATAAAAATAACTATTTTAATTACGCCGAAGGCGTTATTTAAGGGGCCGGTTCGTCTGGCCCCTTTCGTCATCTGTCAATGGCCTATGAGGAACCACCCCTTGTCAATTGCAACAATAAATCTATGGACGAATCAATAATTATATTCATTGGCAAATCCAAAGCCAACTGCATTGGACATTTCCTCAGTACAGAACAATACTGAAGTGTTATCCATGAGGGGATCGAACAAGCGATCTAACCTAGACATAGATGCTTGGGGTTGCAAATATTGGGTGAATATGTATTCTTAAATATGGTGGTAATGCTCCATGAATAGGACCCCATTAGATCGTTGCGTCTGAGTCTTCCAATCCTGCCTCGACGAGAAATGTATTTTGGAGTCCATATGCGAAAGAATCCAGCCCATTCGAGGACTGACATCGTAACTCATGTGAGATGTGGGGAACAAACCCCAGATGTTGTCATTATAATTAATATGATATATGACCGTAGAGCCCACGTGGGAATAGATGAAGTTGGTACACGCTCTATAGCTGCTCATGGATAATTAGGCTTGGTCATAAGACACAACTTCTTCCTCAACTGTGTCAAAAAGTTTCGAGCCATTGCCTTTGTTTCGTAAAAGGATATCGAATTTCCGTGGCGTAGTGACCCCAAGGCCTTCTACAAACTCCCAAATATTTTTCTAGTTGATGCATCCTTTTCATTGCCTTGGTTAGTGATCTATGAGGCTTGGATGTCTGACATTACATACCATATTGATAAGAGAAATGCGAAGAGTTGTCCACAACAATCTCAATCTGAACTGGGGAAGAGTCCATCTTGCTGATTACAAAATGGCTGCAATTGGGCTTGTGTACCTCTCACACTTGAAATATCAAACAAACACTTGCTATGGATCCTTTTCGGACATAAATAAACCATGGATGCAATGGATGATGGAGCCTACTATGAGGTGGCTATCTAGGTTTTGCGTTGGATCTAACATCAACTTTGAGATTATAGAGAGCTACAACCAGTTTGAGATTATGATAGGAATTCAAACAACCTTTGTCTTTTTATATGAAAAATCCCGTAGAATGCCATAAAACAAATGGAAGGAATTTTTTAAGGCATACGTAAGAAGCAACAAATTTCCAGGAGATTCTCAACTTGAGTCATGCAATTTCATCCTATTTTACTCAAATTTCTCGATACATATCTCATCACAAAGAAAAACTATATTAAAACACGGGTGAACAACACCTCAAGCAAAGACATTCAATCATGTTTTCAGCTTGGCAAATCATATAAAATCAAAGTCCCATCATGTTTTGTCTAATTTTGTCTCACTCTGATATCACCTCAAACTTTTCATTCAAAGCTTTGGAGATCATCATCCACTCAAACAAAACTTAAAAAGAAAAAAAATAGTATAAAATTATGAAATTTAACTCATAATGATTAAATTTGATGACTCAATATGTAAGAAAAGTTAGTATTTTTTCTCACATGTCACGCTAGGTTTGATGAGTCTTGTACATATTAATATTTAGGAAATATGCCATGGACAAAAATCGAGACATCAAGTAGGAAATAGACCATGGAAAAAACTCGAGAAGGATATTGAGATCATAAGCCATGCACAAAAAAACATCAAGTAGTTACTTATTAAAATTAATTTAATATAACAGGTTAAATTTCCATAAAACTACCGACTTTTTTTTAATGCCTCAACCAAGTAAAAGCCCAGCGAAAATGAAGCATGTAATTCTATGGAAGATCACATGGATAAGAGATTTGTTGTTGGAGGAAGTTAAATCAACGCTTGATTGATTATGCCGCAACTATGAAATGGAGAGACATGCTAATCTACATACCACTTTCTTGCCTTTAGAGAAAGCATCCATCAACATAAAAGGAAAGGAGCTCTTAAAATTGAACTAGTGCTTCGAGGACACATAACCTTCAATTCGGAAACAACCCACATGATGGATAGAGGTAAAGCGAATAGTTGCTTACATAAGTTTTTATATCCCACATGGAACATATTCACTTTTTATGATCTTATCTCATGTAATAAACTTGGTGACCAGCCCCAAGGGTTAGTTCAATTGGTAAGACGTGCGCACACTCTCTCGGTTCGGGGGAGGTCACGGGTTCAAGCCTCGAGTCCTCTGGGGTTAGGCCTTCTGCTAGGATGGCTGGCGGTTTACCACCTCTACCATCCACGAATGTGGGGAAGTATTGCTGGGTTTCCCGTGGATCTTTCCATCTGAAAAAAACTTGGTGACCTGCGTTTAAATTATACATTATAGTTGTTAGATAGCCTTGGTGATAAGTTCGGAATTTTTTTACTTTCGGATGAAAAGGGATACCATATGTCTTGAAAATGACATATCTTATATTTATACCTAATGTATTTATCTGTTTTTTTTAAGTGACAGAGTCTTACATTTATACTCGATGCATCTTTACATTTATACTCAATATATTTATATGTATTTTATATTTATACGCAATGCATCTTTATTTTTTTTGAAAGTGACATACCTTACATTTATACTCAATGCAACTTTATTTGTAAAAGTAATATATATATTTTTAAAAGTGACATCTTTTATTTTTTTACTCAATGTATCCTTATTTGTTATGAGACGTAAGAAGGGGTAAAAAGGCTACAAAGTGATCTTAAGAAAATTTTAATTTTAATAATGTTGAAGCTAATAAATTGAGAAGAGTTGAGTGTAAAGCTCTCTCAAATTCTCTCTTTGACAATATTTATAGTGGGTTAAGGACAAGCCTTTAAAAGTACCATTTTTGTGTGTGTTGTGGGCGACTTCTTTTTTGGTCCCCCGTGTCTTTATTTTTTGTTTCACTCATAATCACTTGCAAATTTCACTTCTTCAAGAAACTCAATTAAGCATCATTAAAAACATTGTAGCAATGAGACACATCAAGCAAAATCTACCATACTATGATGGCATGTATGAATGAAAGGCAATTGTCTAACTCTATTATTAGTGGATATTTAATGCCAAATTTTATGTACATTATTAATGGACATGTAATGAAAAACCTTTAAAGTTGTTTGGTCAAGTCAATATAAGGATACTTTTTACTACAAAAAATCATATTTTATCCACTAACAAGAAGAACAAAAAATGCAAATATCTTAATGTACCTTATACCTCTTTTAATTGGCATTGGTGATGATATAGGATATACAAATTGATGAGAGAGAGTGTGTAGGCTGATGGCTATAGTCGTCTTCCTCATCACACTCTATAATAATCTACAAATTTCCCCTCATATTGAAACAAACGTTTTACATATAAGTGTTCCCTTCAATTATTAGTCAATCACTACACATATATGTTTTAATGATAACATATGATTATGTTGATGAAAGAAAAGATGCCTATGAATAATGATCTCACCAAAACAATCATGCTACATCAACATTAATTGGCCATATCATTGTTATCAATAATACCTTCTCCCCAAATGTCCAAACCCTCCTTGTTAGTGGAGGAACCACTCTTGAAAAACAACGATTATTGCTTTTATTCAACAAATGCTTAGCAAACAAAAAAATGAATATTACCCCTATGCAAGTTCAAGGGATCAATGAGTTTTAAACTTTTGCTTGTCACATTATATTCTAATACCCAATGAAATTTAAAAATAAAACATGTTAGCATCTCCACATTATAACATCATATTTTTTGCACCTTCAGAGGTAATTGCTAATATATTTTGTCATAGTTAGTATAAGTGTAGATGTAAGAGCCAAGCTTTTACTAACTCAAGCTATAAATGATGAAGGAAATTTTGATTGTTGAGGCTATATTTTGGTAATTTTGATTACTTACAATTGACAATGAAATGCAAATTTTGATCATTGAGACCTTATATTTTGGGATATTTTTGTTGTTGAAATTTTATATTTTATATTGCAGGGAAATAAAATACGAGGGTTAGATCTTGGACACTTCAATTTAAGGGGGACATTTTGTGGAAGATCACCACATTACATTGACTATCCATAAATCCATCTTGAGGATAATTTTGTTTCTTGTTACTTCGATTTATAGGTGGAATTGGTATGTGCATTGACTATCCATAAATATCAAGGATTGACATTAACAAGGTCAACCATTGACAATTTTTAACAATGAATGTCAAGGTTTGACCTTCACAACAATGCCATGCACTACAACCTCAAAAGGAATGCGAATTGCACCATCGTTCTCCTTCGAACACTATGTAAAGATGAAACACACTTCATATGTCTCGCTTCAAAAAAGGAAGAGGCACGCCCTCATTCTATATTCCTTTCACACTTAAAATTGCAACCCTCAATCCCTACATTCCCCCTACCAATTGAAAATACCAATGTCGATTGCCAATATAATTATAGTCAAACTTGATCACTACCTAGCTCTTTATTGTTTTACTTAGATATGTATGAACAAATTAATGTACATTTATTCTTACTTGCGATCGTTTACATGGGTTTCTATTTATTGCTTATTAGTACTCGTAATACCTACCATAGATTTGCCTAGACTTACTTTCAACACATAAAATTATATTATCTACATACACATAACTTTCTCATATTTTGCTAGATATTGAAGTTCTCTTCGATGTTTCATTTCCCTCACTTTGGGGTATGCTAATACAAATATCTAAAACCAAAATATAAAGCGATGAATTTAAAAATGAGAAACACATTAAAACAAACCGATAAGAAATACCTAACAAAAGACATTATAACCATATATTAAAAGGCACTTATGAAAACAAACTGTGTAAAATGCTATTAGGGGGTCGATGCTCAATGCAACGGGCTATACGGTGGGGGATTTTGAGAATCGCCCCACCTCCTTCATCTTGTTTTCATCTGTCCCTGTCTTCAACTCGTCACTTCTCTGTGTTTTCGGTTTAATCTAATTGTTATTTATAGTTGGTGGGTAAGATGAAGCAGCTATAAAAGGAAAATGGTTTTAGAATTATATATATATTTGAAGATGGTAAAATTTATAATAATTTAGTTGTTAAATTTAAAAAAGGGATGATAATCATCATTGTTTGATATTCATAAATCTGAGTTGATTTATTATTGTTATTTAAATAAAACCATGTCATCTAAATTATTATTAGTTGGTGATTTGTAAGGGGCATGCTCCCACCTATGCTAGATGCTTATGGGTCTTGGGCCATTAACTTGTTTCCTCATGTCTGAAGAAGATAAGTTCTTAGCCAATAAAAAAACAATTTAAGGTCTTACTTCATGCAACCTCTTTCACATATTTGTATGAAGTTTGTTTATATATATATATATATATATATATATATATATATATATATAAACAAACTTCGATAGAAATATGTAAACGATGTTTTGTCATTACNTATTTTTTTTAGGTTTTATATATATTCTAAAATTTTATTTTAATGTGTTTTTTTCTAAATTTTTATATGCGCGATGATGGTTATATATACAATGATAATGATTTTAGTTGCATTGAAGATATTCTTTTATAGTTCATGACACTTAAGCTCTTATTTCTAGATTGTGGAATCAATAAAGATTCTGATAAATTAATTTTCACTATTCTTTCTAACCCTTGAAATGCTTATTCCATTTTGTATCCACTTTTCACTCAACTAGAGGTGATTTTCTTAGTCAAGGTATTGCTTATAAAATTCCCTCTTTTGACACATTATGTGATTCTCTAGTTCAAGTGCAAGATAATATCTTGCATCTTGGAGTTATTAGTTCTCTAGGCACCTCTAACAAAACCTTAGTGGAAAAACAAAAACAAGACTCCAAGCATCTCATAAAGCAAGAAACAAATCGAGCAAGGGTCCCAAACCCTCTTGGCCTTCTCTTACTCCTAATGTTGGTGTTGGTAAATGTGCTAAGCCAAAATGAAAGTATAACAAGCATTGCTATTTTATGAGGGAGATGGTAATAAAGAGTTCTAATACTTCAAGAGGAGGGAATCCATTGAAGTATCCATGAAGAATAATAATCTTTAGTTGGATAACTCTTCTTTTTCTCCTCAACAGGTGGATAAGTCTTCTTATTCTCTTCAAAGGGACATCCTCTTTCTGCTCTTGGTTTTTCTTTCAATCCATCAAATTCTAGTTTTTCAAATGAGTGGATTATTGTTTCAATAACTTATTATCATATATATATGGATTGATCCATTTTTAATACAACCATAAGCCTTATTCTTGAGCTAGACTAGACAAAAAAATACTATTTCCATACCTCAAATACAACTTGAAATCACTTACATTTTTTTCCAACATGTTTTGCAATTTAGTTTTTGACTGATATTTTCAATACAAGTAAAATATAAGGTCAATAATATGGTTGCAAACATCCAAGTTGAAAAGATTCAAAATATAGGTTGAAACATCAATTGAAATAATGGTTGAAACCGTTTACAAACACATTATTTGAGGTTGAAAAATATGTCAAAATTGACATTACACATGTGGTTGAAAAATGATTTTGTGGTCAAGTATTATTATACAAATGTTTTCTTTTGTTTGTTTTCTAGAAATGTCTGTCACTCGAGGCTAGTGCATCTCAACCATTGGATAAGAAACCGCAATCGAGGGGCATCTAAGCCATCAAAATCACCAGGGAATTGCACCCAGCTTGGGCCACACCAACCCTTAATATGGCTGGATTTTTGGGTGTCTCCTCCCAACTAAATCACCCCTAAGGGGATTAACCCCCTTCACCCTACTGACGATACCCACACCTTAACCGAATGAGCTAGCGAGAATTGACATTATTTTACAAATGTTATTAATAAGAACAAAATTGTATCAAAAGAAGGGGATACAAAAGCACATGAAGAAAAAACCTAGGAAGGGCATACAGATGAAGAGGAATCTAAGGAGCTCCATGACTCAAAGAAACCACATGTTGAAGATTTAAAGACCAAAGAACCAATATATAAGGTTCTGGTATATCACCACCCTCAACACTTGGAGAAGCACTAATCATTAAGGAAGGCTCATAAGTATCGACAGACTTACTATGGACAAACATGAGACCCATAAGGTGTTTCCCTACCTTAAGGGTTTTATATAAATAAAACATTGATATTTTCTAATATCTTGTATCTTGATCTTTTCTAACACTATATTGTATCCACATGATAATGTTAGGTATTTGGAGCACCAATGTGGTGTTCATCATCCCTGAAACTTAAAACCACATAGGATATATAGAGGTTAAGATGCAATAAACCTAAATTTATAGAGCATAGCAAGAAATATTAAGCAATAGAAAGATAAATATTGCAGGGAAATATCTTTATATTATGAGAATAAAGTTAGGAAGCAATGTCATAGGCCTCTCTAGGTTGGGTGAACTTTTAGTTAAGTAGAGCTCCATTACAATAATTTTCAACAAAACCCTTCATAGCCTTATAGCTCTTTAAACAGGTTTTGTAGATCCCAAACCCTAACTACTTGACATGGTCAAATAATTAATAAGTACCAACTTCCTAGTGGGTCTTAATTAATAAACATACCCTTTTTACATTGATTGTTGACTACTAATTACTTGACCTTATTCGAAAGAGAGAGTCATATAAAATTCATGGCTAACTCGTAAAATTAATCGATTTAGGGTAGGACCCTAACATGACCCCCCCCTCCCCTCTTCAAAAGCAACATTGTCCTCAACATTGAAGGTTAGGAAACTACTACAAAATTTCCATTGGTTCCCAAGTGGCATATTTTGGCATCATATATACCCAATGGGTCAAAACTTCTTTGATTACATGCTTGTGCAAACAAAAATTGTTGTCGGCTAAAGCCAAATAGAGCCTTCATCATCTAGTTTAGTAAATATGGTTTGCACTTTACAATTATATTCACCACTTTTTTGAGGCAAGAGACATAAAATACTGGGTGAATCTTGGAGTGATTTGGAAAAACAAAATTGTAGGCCATCTATCCAATCCATTGGAGGATTGTGTAGGGTCCATATAAATTTGGAGCTAGCTTTTGGTGAAGATGAGACTTGAGGGATGCTTGTTTATAAGGTTGGAGTTAAAGAAAAAACCGATCCCCTACTTCAAACTAACGCTTGGAGTAATGTTGATTTGTCTATTTTTACATTTTGTTTTGAGCCATAACTGGATTGTCTTTAAGGGGCATAAAATAGACACTCTAGTGCAAAGTGTGTTGTCCACGACTTGGACTCTAGAGGCACCTGACTTTTAGGAAATCATTGATGAGGGATTTTGGCCAGACACTGCTTTATATGGTGTCATTTTGGTGGAGCCATGATAAATGGCATCATACCATCGCTTGGGCATATGAAGCAATTGGTATAAGTGGTATGGACTATCTGACACAAATCACTAGCTTTCCAAGCGTTTATTGACTACTTCTATTTGACCATCGATTTGGGGGTGATAAGTTGTGTTGAGATTTAATTATGTACCTTGAAGTTTAAACAACTTTTTCCAAAAAATGTTGGTGAAGTTAGGGTCATGATAAGATACAATAGAAGTTGGTATGCAATGGAACCTAAAAATACGAACCATAAAGCCTTGTGCCACTAGGGAGGGTGTAAAATTTTTGGCAAGGCACAAAAGTGAGTATATTTTGTCAGAGTATCGACTACCACCATAATGAATATTTTATTGGCCACCTTAGGAAGCCCCATTATGAAATCCATGGATATGCTTGTCCATATATGGTTAGGAATTGGAAGTGGCTGCAAAGCACTAGGTGACTTCACTTTTTCTCCCTTATTTCATTGGCAAGTGTCACATGTTGCAACAAAGTTGTGGATATCTTTTTCATGTCTTCCCAAAAGCATGAGTGCTTAATTATTTCATAGATTTTATTAAAACCTAAGTCGCTTGTTTTGGGTGATGAATGTAGCTCTCTAAGTTTCATGGTTTTAAGGCGGAATCCTAGGTGAGAAAAATGCCCTCCTTATACCTCAATATATTTTGGATCCATGTCTACCTGGGTGGAGGGTTTGGGTCTTCTTCTATCCATTTAATGAGGTGCCTAACTATGCCCTATGCTATCCATTCCTGATGTGCCTCATCGAGACATCCTAGAACTAGTAAGGACAAGATGAAGAGGGAACCCTCCTCTTCAGGTTGGCTAGACAAAGCATCTGCCACCACATTGTTGCCACCCTCCTTGTTTATGACCTCATATCCATAACCCAACATCTTAGTGACTCATTTATGTTTCTCGAGTGAGGAAAAACTTTGTTCTAGGGAATACTTTAAATGATGATCGTTTATCTTGTTATGGAAACATTGTCCGATTAAATATGGTCGCCATGTCTCAATTGCGTGAAGTATAGCCATAATTTCTTTTCCGCAAGTGGAATTTCCCAAGTTCCGCTCATAAAGCTACTTATTGGTGAAGGCTAATGAGTGTCTCTCTTGTAGTAGTTACACTCCCAATCATGGCTAGAGGCATCACATTTTAAAACAAAAGTGTTAGTGAAATCCAACATGGCTAACATAGACATAGTGGACATAACATCCTTTAGGGTGGAGAAATCCTTATCTGCTACCCCATTCGAAAAGAAAGCATTCTTTTGGAGAAGAGTTTTAATAGGAGTTGCAATCTTTCCATAGTTTTGTATAAACTTATGGTAGTGGCCTATAAGTCTGAGCCCTCTCAAGCTCTTGAGAGTTTTGGGGCGAGGCCAGTTTTGCATAGCTTCCACTTTCTTGGGGTTTACATGTTGTTGAGTTGCCAACAACTCCCCTTTACATCAATTTTTTGTCCTTCCTCATAGAGATCTTGATTTCTCCTTAACCTTGAATTATTGATGAAAATACCCCATCCCCCCCCTCCTTGTGAGAAAGCACAAAAGAATGGCACATGACCTCCACTCCCGACAAACCTTTCGCTGATTTATCCTAGACACCGTGGTTAACTTGTGACCCCATTTGTCTTTTTGAGATTGAAAATATTTTAAAATTTTTCCCTCTTCTTAAATCATTTTAAAAATTTGATTTTGATTTTGATTTTGAACGCTTCAATCTATGCTTGACTTAGAATTTTTTTTCCCTTTAAGTAAAAAATACCTATAAAGTAAAAATTGTGAGCGCAATGAAGAGTGCTCATAAATAAAATCTTATGTGCAACAAGTAGCGCTCACAAAGAAAGATTACGAGCACAGTGAGGAAGTGCTCATAACAGAACATTATATGTGTTTCAAAGGGTCTTCATAAAAGAAAATTATGTGGGCTTCAAAGGGCACTTATAAAAGCTAATTATAAGTGGAACGAAGGTTGCACTCAAAATGAAATTAGTGGTGCAAAGGGAAAGCACTCTCAAAGAAGAATTCCATTTTCGTTGCACTCAAAATGTTTGAATTCGATTTTCGTTGCACTCAAAATGAAATTATAGGTGCAAAAGGAAAGCACTCTAAAAAAAGAATCAGATGCACCCCAAAGAGCTCTCAAAAAATGAAATGAGTTCACAAAATGAAATGATAAGCACTCATAAAGTGATGTTAGGACAACCAACAAGACATATAAGAATCATTGGCGCGAAGAAAAGTGAGATTACAAGTGCTCACAAAGGGGTGTAAAGAGCGCCCACTCCAAGCACTCACAAAGAGGTGTAAATATAACCCACTCCAAGTGCTCACAAAACGATATGTAACCCACTCCAAGCACTCACAACATGATATTATAAGCGGCAACTCAAGCGCTGACAAAGAAATATTTGGGTTGCCATGCAAGCGCCAAAAAAGAAACATCTGGTCCGCCTCTCAAGTGCTAACAAAGTGAGATTTAAGGCGCCACTCCAAGCGCTCGAAGGGGTGAAGAAAAATGCTTGAAAAGAGAGATTATGAGTGCCAATACGAGTGCTCACAAAGTGGAATTTAGGTCTCTTCTAAAGCCAAGTTTACTCCTACTCATGTTAAGTTAATTCAAAATCCTCTTCATATATTTAGAGTAACTCTTATATATTTACAGTAACTCTAAGTATATTTACAATAACTCTAAGTAGGAGTAACGACTACCTCGAAATTTTCCACCTTCAAATCGCTCTTTGTTGTTTGAGAAGAGACCCTTCCAAAACCATCAACCTCTACAACACTTTGCTCAACCCATTACATTTGTAAACCTAGCACTATGTTGTAGCTGGGTTTAAGGGCTTGTTGCATTTGATATTGATGTGACTTTCCCAGGGTCGTAATATACTTTTGTATATGGGATCAACAATATCCCATTTAGTGTGCCGCAAGCAAATTCACCCATTCAAGAGATAAATTTTTCCAAAAATCTCCTCATACCATCCTCTTGCCTTAGTCTTTCTCATTCCATTCATTTGAGGTAACTCAGTTTGTCGATTGAATAAAAATCTATCGCATCGATGGATCAACTTGAGAAGCTCTAGTTACCTAACTGGAAATACAATCCACAAACCAACTGAGTTAAGCTCGAGGGGGGGATTTTTGATGCTACCGATGAATTAAAAAACATCTCTTCTTTCATATCTATACTCCACTATTTGCTTGCACGTGGTATTTAAAAGAAACATGTTACTCGGTTCATTGAAATCTTTGAAGAAGACACGAATGACCTATTGAGAGTTTGAAGATCCTCATAACTAATTGTATCAATGGAATCATATAATACCATTTCCCCATGGTATAAATTGTTGTTGTTATGTTCATTACCCACTCTAATGATATCTAATGATGATATGACTGAAATCCAAAATAGAATTATGGCCTATAGGTGAGCTTTGCAAAAAGGAAACATTATACTCGAGCCATTTTCATATGAAGAAGAAGATAACAAAGTCACTACGTAGTATGGAGACAAATTCTAATACCAAAGCAATAACAACATAGACTGTCCAACAATGAGGCTCACCCTGCAACTATGATTAGAGATAGAGAATACTAGAGGGTGTATTAAAATATAAGGAAGTCTAATCTTCATAGGGTCACCGCAAGACAAACAATCTTAATATCAGGTATAATTCCAAGAATTAACACAAAAGACACAATCATCATGAATGCATATGAATCTAGGGAAATTGCATCATTCCAACCATCTTATTTAGATATATATTATAAGTTCCCACCTATAATTATTAGATTGGATGATGAGTGGATAATAAGTGGAATTGGACATATACGAATTTATGAAAAAATGGTGGGTGAAGCATACTAGATTTAATTCTAGTGGAGAAGGTGGTTTATATCCAATTGAGATGTCGAGAACCCAATATAGGCTTGTTGCAATGCTTCTATATAGGATGTATGGTGAGAAATATGCCGCTATGTTTCATGAGGTTGGGATACCAATTCTACATACAATGGTTGCGGATGGGTCCTCGTTCAATTGGGTGCCATCCCGTCGATCAATATGGCTTAGTATATCACTATTGCACATAATCCATCGTTGAATCAACCACCCAAGTTCTATATGAATTCCTATTTGCTAGATGTGATGGTGTGTGTCCAACTCGTTCCTTGGTATGAAATGGAAATGGAAGGCATCATAACCAACAAGACACATATATTGAATTTCATTGGTCGTTTGAAGATAATCTACCAAGACTAGATGCCATGGAGATAAAAAATAATCACATGGTGATTAACAACACAAGGACAACTAGCCCTAAGGGGTAGCTTAGTTGGTTTGTGCTTTCGAGTCCAAGACTGAAATAGCCAAGGTTGGAGGCTCAGTTCTATAGGTCCTTCGGGGTTATGCTCCCAAAATTGGAGCTGATCGGGTGAGGCCCATTTGGGTGGGTCCTCTGAGAATTACTCCCATGGACGTAGCGATCTCTCTATCTTCAGGGGTTGTGAATTACATAAAAAAAAACACAAGGACTATTGACTTTAATCTTGAACAAGAAATCAAGGCTTCAATAACTAATTTTCGACAAGCATTTCAAATCTCAAACATGCCCATGGAACAATACCATCTTCCACTAGTACATATGGATAAAAAGTTCCATGAATTATTCCCACGAATAAGTTTAAATAAAAATTTTCGTGGAAGATGGTATGGGAGCCCCAATTTTCGTGGATAAACAGATAAAAAATTCAAAAAGAAAGCGTTCAGGCCCGTTGTAGACACAACAGATCCCATGTTTTTTGGCCAAAACATGGGAGCCCCAATTTTATATGCAAAGGTAATGTTTTAAGTCCTCAACCATTTTTAGGGGTTCCCCATTGAAATTCATCATGGTTTCTATGTATTTATCTTGATTTGATTTAGTTAACAAATTTTAAAAATTCATGCACTTTTGGTGTGTTTTTGTGAATTTCGGAAATAACAAAATTTTCCAAAAAAATAAGTCTTTCCCGAAACTCGCAACCCAAAACCCGAAATTTCGAGTTGCGGGAGCTTGGTTTTCATGTTTCCAACTTTCCATTCCCGAAACTCGAAACCCAAAAATCAGGATGCAGAGTGCGGAAACATTTTTTATAATTGCATTTTGTCATCCCAAAACCCGAAACCCAAAATTTTTGGATTGCAGATTTCAGAAAAAAGTTTGAATTAAGTGTGGCGTGGTGAGTTTCCGAAACCTGCAACCCGAAACCTGAATTTTGGGATGCAGATTGCGGGAAGGTCAATAAAATTTAAATCTCGCGACTTGATCCCGCGTTCCGCAAGATTTAATCTCCACCATCTATTTCTTATAATCCTACGGTCTGAATTTGACCCGCAAAAAATCTATAAATGGACATGTTCTTTGCATTTTCTTTACCATTTTTCGTTTTCAAAAAATTACATTGATATCTGAGTTTTACTGCTATTTTTTACCAGAGATCATTTTCACAGCTTCAGTCGATATAGGTTGGTATTCACTATCAGTTTTATGGTTTGTTATTTGTTGTTACTCTACCTTTTCAATTTGTATTGATTTACTGTTTATGCATTTAAACAGAGTTATTCAATCTCCCACAATGTCACGAATTACTCGCTGCAAGAGCACACATAAAGACATGCTGACCAAGGACCCAAACTTCGACGTCTTCTCAGACACCAGTGGTAGGATTATTGAGATTTATCAAATTGAATGGCCCAAAGTCTACTCAATCTTTGACAACGATGACCTCTTTGATATTCAAAATGACTAGTCGGCTTACTAGAAAATTAGGGATTCTGGGTTGCATGCCATTGCTGCCAGGCTTGCTATACTTCCCTACATTGACGTGGTCAAATGGATTATGGACCATGCAAACCCTAAAGACCAGTATTTTAATGATAACATAGGTTCACAATTGGCTACCTTCCGCCCTGAGGTTTTTACCAGAGCTTATGCTCTGAAGCCGGTTGTGTAGCCCCTTAACGCTGAGTTTGCCCAAACTTCCAAGACCAGGTATAATTTTGACGAAATGTTGAAATCTTGGATGAATGAAACTAGCAAGTTTTCGCAGAAAGTTGATAACCTAAACCCTGTCGCCTGGTTTAGGGAATCTTATTCCTTGTTGGAAAACATGTTATGTAGACTTTATGGTCTTCCCAATTGTTCTGTCTTTAAAGCTGAATGGGTTCTGGTCTCCCATCATGTTCTGGCAATTGGTGAGTCTTTCCTGTAGCTAGGGTTTTCACCCTAGCTTGTGCTGATGAGCACCTACTAAGGAATATGGAATCCTTAGTAGCAGTTCAATGAAGTAAATAACAATAAACTGAAATAAAAACTAAACTAAAGCAGTAAAAGTAAAGAACAATAAGCAAAACCGTAAATAAATGTATAATGGTGATTTTGATTAATATTACCTCCAATGAGGAGGTTGGTGGAGTCCGTTGCGCTGGTCCGATGTCGGTGGCTTCGAGCTCCAAGCTGCTTCTTTTCCTTCTCCGGTGGTGGAAGATGGGCCAAAAAGGTTCTCAATGATGAAAATAGCTTGATGGTAAGCTAGGGTTTCGAGAATGATTTCGGCAGAGGCAGGATGCTTATGACTGTGGATATGAAATGAGGGGACTTCACCACTTATTTATAGTTTTTTAGTGGTGAAGTGCTTGCCCATGGTTTTTGGAAACCATGTGGTTTAGGGTAGCTTGTTTAGGGTTTTTGTCCTTTTTAGGGTTTTCCTCCTTTTTCCTCATTATTTTTATTCCTTTTCTTCCCTTTTGGGGATTTTTGCTATTTTTAGAGGAATTTTGGTTATTTTTGGAGGAAAAAGGGGTTTTTTGGCCTTTTGGAGGCATTTTAGGCCTTTTGGAGCCTTTTTAGATGGTTTTGTGGCCTTTTGGAGGCATTTTAGTGGGATTTCCAGGGAAATATGGTAGGCAAATGGACAAATGAGCCATGTAGTGAGGTAGATGAGGTAGTTAACCATTTTTGGGTGTTAACAGATTGCCCCCTGATGTGCGAGGGCAGGAGCTCATCGTATGGCCGATGGACATCATGAGTCATATTTGGTTTGTGTTGGGGTGTGGAGAAGAGAAGAAAGCAACTGAAGTCCGGGACACCGATCTCGAACCACCTGCAAGGACTGAAAAGTACATAGCCTCAATAATGGATGAGGGATCATCTGATAATATGGACGAGGCGGGCATTCCCATGCTCGTATCAAGATACATAAAAGTCACTGTGAGGCCCAAAATGGAGGACCTGTAGTAGATACTCACTGTACATATCATGAGGGTCCGGAGGGGACACAAATCTGGATCATACTGCTGAGCTGACAAACTGATATACTGGAATGGCAGCAGTGCTACTGAATGTGGTTCTGAGGGAACTGATGCGCTGCTGGATCAGAGTGAGAAGGGTCACCCTCGTAATGGTACACTGATCTGGAACTGAACTGGG
>LPNX010704503.1:207800-239798 GCA_001517045.1 Pseudotsuga menziesii
TGCGATTTCCGGCGGCCGAAAACGACAGCCGAAAGTACAGTACGAAAAAAAAAAAATAAAAAAAAATGGAAAAGACAGTGGAGTCGCCAAAACTGTAGCTAGGGTTTTCACCCTAGCTTGTGCTGATGAGCACCTACTAAGGAATCTGGAATCCTTAGTAGCAGTTCAATGAAGTAAATAACAATAAACTAAAATAAAAACTAAACTAAAGCAGTAAAAGTAAAGAACAATAAGCAAAACCGTAAATAAATGTATAATGGTGATTTTGATTAATATTACCTCCAATGAGGAGGTTGGTGGAGTCCGTTGCGCTGGTCCGATGTCGGTGGCTTCGAGCTCCAAGCTGCTTCTTTTCCTTCTCCGGTGGTGGAAGATGGGCCAAAAAGGTTCTCAATGATGAAAATAGCTTGATGGTAAGCTAGGGTTTCGAGAATGATTTCGGTAGAGGCAGGATGCTTATGACTGTGGATATGAAATGAGGGGACTTCACCACTTATTTATAGTTTTTTAGTGGTGAAGTGCTTGCCCATGGTTTTTGGAAACCATGTGGTTTAGGGCAGCTTGTTTAGGGTTTTTGTCCTTTTTAGGGTTTTCCTCCTTTTTCCTCATTATTTTTATTCCTTTTCTTCCCTTTTGGGGATTTTTGCTATTTTTAGAGGAATTTTGGTTATTTTTGGAGGAAAAAGGGGTTTTTTGGCCTTTTGGAGGCATTTTAGGCCTTTTGGAGCCTTTTTAGATGGTTTTGTGGCCTTTTGGAGGCATTTTAGTGGGATTTTCAGGGAAATATGGTAGGCAAATGGACAGATGAGCGATGTAGTGAGGTAGATGAGGTAGTTAACTATTTTTGGGTGTTAACATTTCCCATGGGCATCAATCCTGTCGCTGGAGCTCAAAATGGCTATCCAAGATTATCAGAAAGCTACTACCTGGAAGAAGCCGAATTTCTTCTTTTCGGCCTTTATAATGGATGTATTTTGCGCTAAGTTCCAATATCCCAATTTGGGATGGAACTGGACTTTACCAGACCCTTCGATACCTATTTATTATTCAGCACTGTGGGATGCTAATTATGCAGCTATATTTTATGAAATCTGTGAACATTTATTTTTCAATATTCAAATAGGAAGCTCCTGTGTTTTCAGCTGAGGTTAGAACTTTCATTGCCACAATGGGTGACTGGTATGTTGGTGAGTCATTTTCATACATCCAAATTTGGGGTAGCAATACTGTCCATATGCTGCCCAAGATAGTTCCTGGAAGGTTGGTCATTGAAGAGGTTTCTTTCCAGACCGTAACTGATGGTGTCTACAAGAAATTAGTTGGTCCTAAAAAGAAAGGATGGCCTAAATTCCATTTGTATCTCGGGCCATTGGTTGTTCCAACTTCAACTTGGGCTGCAGTGTTGGGTGACAGGTAGCTTCATTGAAACTTGGTTTTGCTAGCAAAAAGAAACATGACCCTAAAGGGTTTCTTAGTGCCCATTTCAAGCAACACCATGTCAAGATTGATTATGTTCATGAGGAAGTCCCTGATGATTCTATTTATCACGGAGTGAAAACTTTTTCTGAAGTCTTGGCTAGAGCTAAAAGCAAGGATGAACAAAACCTCATTTTACAATATCAATAAGAGATTAAAAATAGGGTTTCAGTTTACAGGACAATGGAGCTGAACAAACTGGAAAAGGCAAGAAAGATACATAAGGTAAAGAAGCTCATGAAGCGGAATTTCCATCAGTGATAACTTAACCAGATGGAGGTAAAGGTAAAATCCCTATGGAAGATATTCCACAGGTAACTGTTGCTGAGCAATTAAAAGCTATATTGCAGGCTTCTCAACAATAAAAACAGAAATTAGCCCATATGACTTCTGTATTGGATACTCAAGTAGTTGCAGCTGCTAACCCTGCTACTGACATTCAGGTAACTACTGTAGATACCCAGGTATGTGATGAACACGGCAACATCTGAGGTTAATCCATTTAAGAAACATAAAATTCAGATAATTTCTACTTAAACCCCTACTATAGACTTCAGTGACTGTGATACCAAAGAAGAGGTGATTACCCCTGTGCCTGTGCTCGAAGAAGTAGATGAATATTTGCAAGCATTTACAGATTTTTTCAATGGTAATGGTATGAAAGGTTCTATCCATGTTCTGAATACTTCACAATCCACTTCTGAGTCTAACTCTTCAACTTCAACATTGCTCCTCTCATCCATCCAAACTCTCTCTACTTTGCTTGCTGGAGCAATCCCATCACCTTCACCATCTCAACTCTATCATACTTTGACCTTTACATTTTCCTCTATCATACCTATCTTAGTCCAACCTCCCATGTTTCAATCTACTCTTGCAGAGACTCAGTCCCTGAAAATTCCTCTCCAATTACCCTCATTTACCCTTTGATCATCATTAATCCTTGAGAAAATTTTGGTTCCTTCATTATCATTTCCAGCGGCTAACGTTCACATTCCATCTCCTGAAACTTCCATCCCAGTATTCTCTTCAACCTCTAAAACAACACTTGATCAAAACATCTCTAATCCATTACCTACTTCTCATATTACTATGCCTATACCCACTGCCGCAATAACTCAGACATCTTCCTTGGTTTCAACAGTAAATGTGACTTCACCCTTTACTAAATCAGTGGACGAGTTTGAAGAAGATAATGTACTCCCTCTTGGGGATTATTTTTACAGCAAATCATCCAAGGCAGTGCTTAGAAATGGAAATAAGAGAAGCATATATCAAGGTGGTGTTGAAGCTAATCAGATAATCTAGACACAACAATCTGGTGATCCTCAAGTAGATGCTGTTGATACAGCTACAAATTTGGGTGCATTCACAGGTGCTAATCTTGATGCAGTTAACACATTTAACAGGGAGTTTGACAGAAGAGAGGAAGAAATAAGCAAGCTTGAAGAAGAGCTAGACAGGACCAGAAGGGAGCATGATGCTTATGTTGCTAATATTAAAAAGGTATTTGAAAACAGATTGAATGAATTGAAGTTGAAGAATACTTCTCTCCAAGACGAATTGCAGAAGGAATAGACTACAAATTCCACTATTACATGAAGGATATCTACACTTGAAAAACAATGTGAAGATGCAACTACAAGTGCACCTTCCTCTGCTTTTTCTAGGTTTTCTCAATAGGAGTTTAAGGATTTGGCCATCCAGGTAAATCAAGAGCATCATGAGTTGATAACTAAAATGTTTAGGACTCTAGATGATATTTTTGAGACTCATGTTGTTTTTGGAAATATGTTTGTCACTCTTGAGGAGAAAACATCCAAAAGAGAACAAGATTCTAAGGCTTATGATGATATTTTGGATTGACAAAGGTATATGTAGGATAGACTAGAGAATATCACTATCCTTAGCAGTTTTCAACTGAAGAAAATCAGAACTGTTTTGAGTGCTTGGCTTAATTTGAATGAGATGATTGAAGATACCATTAAGAAGGCGTATGCTATTTGGAAGAAGGTGGCATGCTATTGATAATATTATAGAAATATTGCACTTTCCTAACATGGACCTCATTGAAAATGCTTGTCTTCCAAAGCTAATGATTGAACAGGTTGATCATCGGTGCGATGAAGCTAAAGAGAAAATTCAGGGTCTTGACCATATCAACATTGAAGACGTGGATCACTTAGTAAGACAACCTTTTGTGGTTGAAGGCAAGATCCACATTTTTATCCGGATTTGGCACAAGTTGTCTAAGAACAAGATTGAAAATTTTAAATGTGATGCCCAGCTCGTGTTTGAAACAACAAATTATCCAAACATAGATGAATTTTTGGAGATTTGGGATAGGTGGCGAGAATTTTTTGGTTATTAGTTTCTTACGGATATTCCAATTCCAGTTTCTTGGGGATTTATTCTTTTGTAACTATTATTTAAAGGGGAAGTTTCTCATGTAATGGGGGAATTTTGGAGGAGAAAATCAACAAAGGAGACTGGAGAAGCTTTGATTAATGCAGGTCTTGTAATTTGTTACAAACTTTCAATAATACAATGAAGTTATTCTCTTAGATCCTCTTTCTCTATTTGGTCAAGTTTCCTTGATAATATTGATTTTTCTTACTTCAAATTGCTTATCAAACACCGTTAATATTCTGCAATTCATAAGTACATTTATCTACAGTTTTGATTTATATTTGCTCATGATCTATGTATAATTAAGGTTTTAAAAGAGTTTATTCACTTAAAAATTTTATCTATTTTTGCAAATGATTCACAGACAGTTATAATCTATGTTAATTTTTCAATTAACATATTAATCAGATGTTAATATTGAATGTTTCTAAATCTTTAACTTACCATCAGCCAATTTTGATTGATTGATAGTAATTTGAGTTGATAAGTAATTCACATTTCTGTTAAATTGATGAACATATTTATCTGTTTTCATATCAAGTTAACCTGTACATCAAACGAGATCCTTCTTAAGGTAACTCTAGCTTAGTTTAGATTTCCTTTCTAGGTAGATTGTTATATACTTAAGAAATTTTTATCCTTTTATAGAAATACAGATCCTTCTAGGATAAAAAATCATTGACTCAAAGAGTGCCAGTGGATGCCGAATATCTGTGGGTGTTAACCACACCAAATAGCTTGAGGATAGGGTAATACTTGCGTAGGATTTCCTGAAGCCTTTGGCTGGGTTTCCATCCTTTGTTGTGAGCCTTGGAACACATTCCAATGACCAACATACCCGAGGCTTCAACAAATGGTAATAGAAGGAGGGCCTGAAATAAATCATGCCTAAACATAATACAAAAAATCCCCCTCCAGCAAGAGATCCAACTGTTACCCGTAGTCACACACATGCGTCTTCATCCATTGAACAATCGGTACAAGATTCAGCCACCATCCCTGCTACTCCTGTTAATGAACAAAGAACTTCGAGGGCTAGGTACATCCTTGTATCACCTACTTTGGGACCCATCACAGTCGAAAAAATGCTGAAATGTAATTCCGATAACATTTCCCAGATTCAACAGAGGTTTGCGAAGGGGCGTCTTCAGACCAACAATTCCCAGAACAATAGTCGAGATAACCATAATCTCGACAACTGAAACACAGAAGAAGGTAACAATTCTTCTAGTTCTACATCGACCCCTAGATTAAATTTTGACTCGTTATTTCTAGAACAAAGCACTCCTCAACGCAGTATAGTAACGAGTGGACCACCACCTTCGCCCCCTTCTTCTTCATCCTCCTCAGATGAGTCATTAGATTCAAAATATTCCAGATCATCAGAAGAAGACATCCCAATGGCCGACGAACGACCAAATAGGCCTTGGTTAGATAGAGATGCCGTGCCTGTCTTGGGTGATCAACATAGATTGCCTAAGAATCCTGGAAAGTGGCTTCCAAAGTATAAGCCTGATGATCAGATCCCAGTGGAAGACCACATTAAAAACTTTATGCAGGAAATTAGACTAAAAAATGTGATATACGAAGACGTAGTCTGTAGGTTATTCCCCTATACTTTTGAGGGTAAAGCTTCCACGTGGTATTTCGCTTTGGATTCCGGATCTATCCCATCATGGGATGTATTCACAGAACTCTTTACTCAAAAATTTGGGGATGACAAGACCCCGGAGGATTTGGTTATAGAGATTTCCTCAATGAAAACCAAAGGGAAAGAAAGAGTAAAAGACTACAACCAAAGGTTTTCATATCTTAAAAACAGAATCCCTGCTATCGTTCTCCCCATTGAATAAATGTTGGTAGAATATTACATTAAGGGTCTTCCAGCTAAAATAGCTGTGTGGGTTAAAAGGGCTCGCAAATAAACCCTGCAGGAGGATTTCTATGAAGCCATCCAAGTGGAGAAGGATACGTTTTCCCAAAAGAAAATCTTGACACATTAGCTGAGCAGGAATCCACCTCCCGCAGGAGAATTGAAAACGTTCCCAAAACCACCGCTACAAACTCATATCCTTTCGATATGACTGATATGAAGAAGCTTCTCAAAAAAATGTCAAATGAGATGGTTGATTTAAAGAAAAATACTAATGAAAATCAAACTAATAACAAGGGATTTCCAAGGCCACCCTTCAGGAGACCTAATCAACCTCCCCAAAATCCACCACCTCCTAATCCAAGTGAAGGATTCACCTTAGAAGACATATTCTCTATTTCGAAATCCTTGGCCTGAGGAATACAGGATGCCTATGAATCCTCTGATGACCGAACAAACGTAGAGTCACAACCACCACAAGAAGAAGAAGAAGACCAACAGGTCAGTGCTGTAAGTTTATTTTCTGAAGAAGAAGAAGAAGAAGAAGAACCTGAAATAGTATTCAATTTACAACATACTCATAGTGACCTTCTAAAGGTCCACCTTATCAGGAAAAACCACCTTCAACATCAATTCCCAATAAGGGTAAAGCTCCCCCACAAAAGGATACTGTCATTCCTGAACTTGAATACAATTTGGCTGAAGATTTGAAAAGAGTCAAAACTAATATTTAATTATTTGATCTTCTTAAAATACCTTCTATAAGAGATTCCCTTCCTAAAAGTATGATAATCAAACAACCAAGGGAAACTCAAAATAATAATCAGAAACCTGGGAGCAAGGGAATTCCTCCTTTCTTGTTTACGTTTGCGATTCTCAACAAGAATGTGCACAATTGCATGATAGATTCAGGCGCCTCATAAAATTTGATGCTTCTCTCTGCCTGTAATAAACTAAATGCTACTTCGGAACCTTTCCCTATTCAAATTGTCCAGCTCGACAAATCTAAAGTTAAAGTAGTGGGAAGACTGAAGAATGTTCTATTGATATTGCTAGTGATCCCAGAATCCACCAAACGATAGACATTGTGGTTTATGACATCCCAGAAAATTATGGGATGTGGATAAGTAGAGATTGGTTCGAAAAGCTGAAAGGTTACTTCGCCACTGACTAGTCTCACCTACGGCTACCTCTCAACGGACAACCCAACAAACTTAAGGTCAATAGAGAACCATTTATGAAGAAAAAAATTACTGATCTTGATGGTTCCAATGAA
Organism: Pseudotsuga menziesii; assembly: GCA_001517045.1. Classification (NCBI taxonomy): domain Eukaryota; kingdom Viridiplantae; phylum Streptophyta; class Pinopsida; order Pinales; family Pinaceae; genus Pseudotsuga; species Pseudotsuga menziesii. The sequence goes on from LPNX010704503.1 coordinate 214,835, forward strand.
TCTATCTCCTACTTCAGTACTCATATTGAACACTTCACATTCGACACATTATTTGGAGATTTTCTTGTTGATGCTTCACCAATGGAGAATGTACATAATTAGTCACCAATTTCCCATGTTACTTCTGTACCATTCTTGGGAACCATTGTACATAATGTATATAATGAAAATACTAATTTTAGGATTGATCCTATTGCATGGACTTTGTTTTTTAATGGCTCCAGGTCTAAAGATGGAGCTGATGCAGGTTGTGTCCTCATTGATCCAAAAGGGAACAAAACTATAATTTCATGCAGATTGGAGTTCGAGTGCACCAATAACGTAGTTGAGTACGAGGCAGTGGTTTGAGGACTTAGGAAAGCCATTGACATGGGTGCAAAGGTAATTGAATGCGTTGGAGATTCCGAAATCATAGTGAAACATGTGAGAAACCAGATACATTGCCTATCCCCTCATTTAATTAACTATCAGAAGTTGATCAGGGATCTTACTAACTCTTTTTCAGCATTCAACATCAAGTCATTCCCTAAATCACAGAATTTTGACGCTGATCTTCTGGCCAATACTACATATAGATTGATCCCACCTGAATATTTGTCTCTAGAAATTTTTTCAATTGAGTTGATGTACATGCCTTCCATTCCGGACAATGTCACGAATTGGAAAGTATTCGATGATGACCAAAAAATATTGGATTTTCTTTCATCCCAGGACACCTTTCAAGGTATGGCTATTGATGAGGCTGAACATGATAAATCCTTGTCTGATCTTTCCAATATTATCCCGAAATCAGTTATCAACTTAGAAAGATTTTACAACCTACAAGACAATTTCAAAGGAACGACCAACTGTAAGACCCAGAGTTCATCTCTCAATTATGAACCTATCAACTTAGGCATTGAACAAAATCCTCGCTTCATCAACCTTCAAGTTGATTGATCTGGTGAAGAAAGGAGAGCCTTTATCAAGTTGTGCAAATAATTAAAAGACGTATTTGCATAGACATATGATGAACTGAAAACCTTTGACACTAGCATCATGCACCATAATATCCCAATGAAACCAGAGGTAAGACCTTACCAATAGAAGTTAGGGAAGATGCATCCCAACTTGGAACCCTCTGTAAAGAAATAAATTGATAAGTTACTGACAACGCGAATCATATTCCCTGTCAGGAATACGTAGTGGATTTCCAACTTGGTACTCGCTAGAAAGAAGAATGAGGAAATCAGGCTTTGTGTCGATTTCAGAAACTTAAACAAAGCCTCCGAAAAGATAATTACCCTGTTCCTCCCATGGAGCAGATTCTGCAGAAGGTGTCTAGGTCTGAGATGTTTTCACTCCTTAACGGCTTCTCAGGATACAACCAAGTCCCGGTTTCCCCTGATGATCTGTTAAAAACAACTTTCATGACCCCTTAGGAAACCTTTTCTTACGGGCGAATGCCTTTCGGGCTAATAAATGCAGGAGCCACATTCCAGAGATCTATGGATATAGCTTTCAAGGGTTTAATACACAATTATGTCGTGGTATACTTAGATGATGTAATAATCTATTCTAAAAAATGGCATGAACATTTGTCTGCTTTAAAACAGGTATATGAACGCTGTAGAAGGTATGAGAGGCGTAGTCCTTCCTCTTCCCATCGTGAGGTTCAATCTGCTGGTGGAGTGTGTGTGTGGGAAAGGACTGACAGTCCTGCCACACTCCACTCCCAGCCATAACTGCCCCAACTAACATTTTTTAATGGTGGTAGTTGGATAAGATAAGGTGGTGACACATGGCTTTCTCCCCATTGGTTCATGGTTCAACAATTCCCCCCCCTTATCCTTGGGAAAATCATGCCACTTCTCAATTTAGTTGCCACGAATGTAGCTGGTTGGGTTATTTAGTTAAAGATGCATATTTACATGATAACAAAACTCAATATATATGCCGCATGCCCCGATATACCATTGACGATAATTTCAACCTGAAACATAGCATAACCAATCAATGGTGGGGCCTTGGCCTTTAGCTCCGCACCATGATTACTTACAATATATACATCATATACATCTAATGCAACGGGGTCAAAACCGGGGTGTTACATTCCCCTGCCCCTTCAATAGCACTGTCCTCATTGCTTTACAAAATTTAAACAAAATGCTACACTGGTACCGCCTTAGTGTTCCGTAGAATTGAACAAAAATGGATGTGCCATTCGCATGGCATCCTCCAGCTCCCACGTAGCCTCTTCAGGTCCATAGTGCTCCCATTGCACCTTTGCTTGACCTATGGCCCGGTTCCGGAGCATTGTGACCTTCCTGTCGAGGATGCACATTGGCTCAATTTGGAACTCTCCCTCGGGTTCCACCTGAATCACATCCCAATTTATCACATGGTTAGGATCATGTACATATCTCTTAAGCAAAGAAACATGAAAAACATTATGAGCTCTAGTGCTAGCAGGCAATGCAAGTCTATATGCAACTGGTCCTATCCTTTCAAGCACTTCAAACGGCCCACAGTATCGAGGTGACAGCTTGGCACAACTTCCAAGCTTCAAGGAACTCTTCTTTGCCATCACTCAGAGGTAAACATGATACCCAACATTGAACTCCCTGTTCACCCTATGCTTATCTGCATAGCTTTTCTGTCTGTCCTGTGCTGCTTTCAGATTCTGCCTGATCTTTACAACCTCTTGCTCCATTTCCTTGAGCAATTCTGGTCCAAGCACAACCCTATTCATTGGATTATCCCAAGTCACTGGTGTCTACACCTTCTTCCATACAAGGCTTCATACGGGCTCATCCCCAAAGATGCCTGTTGTCCATTGTCATAAGAAAACTCTACCAAGTGTAAGTAATCTTCCCACTTGGTTGGTTTGTCCATCACGTACATGCGAAGCATATCTTCAAGCACCTGATTAACTCTCTCTGTCTGACCATCTGTATAAGGATGGTATGTAGTGCTGAAGTTTAGCTTTGTACCCAAATCTGCAAACAACCCCTTCCAAAAATTGGAAGTGAACTTGACATCTCTGTCAGAGACTATTGCCTTCGGCAATCCATGCAATTTGAAAATATCCTTCATGAATATCTTTGCAATGTCATCCGTCTTATGCGTAGTTAACCGGTATAAAATGCGCTGCCTTAGTCAACTTTTCTATCACAACCATGATGGAATCGTGTTGTCTCCAAGTCATCGGCAATCCTATGATAAAATCTATGGAAATAACTTCCCATTTCCATTTCGAAACTGGCAAAGGTTGCAACAAACCTGCTAGATGTTGATGCTCAACCTTTACCTGTTGACATTTCATGCACCTTGAAATGTATTCAACCATATCCCTTTTCATTCCTGGCCAAAAGTGCTGCTTTCTAGCTGTAGCAATTGTCTTCTGATATCTTGGGTGACCAGAATACGGAGCTTGATGGATTTCATCCATAACAACTCTCCTCAAATTTGCTACATTTGGAATATAAATTCTGCCTTTATAAGTAAGGAGTCCATCTTTTTCAAATTTATATCCCTCATAACTCTTCTCAAGAATTTGCTGCTGCAATTTGTCTTTCACCTGCTCATACAATTCATCTCCAACAGCATGACTAAGAATCTGCTGCCTCAAATCTGATTGTCAAATACTAAGAGATGCCACATGCATTTCTTGCATCTTCCTGCTGAGTGCATCAGCTACCTTATTTTCCTTTCCCTTTATGTGCTTGATTTCAAAATCAAACTCACATAAAAACTCCAACCATCTTGCTTTCCTAGCATTTAGAGTAGGCTGATCAAATAGATACTCCAGACCACAATGGTCTGTCCTGAGCTTAAATCTTCTACCCATCAAGTAATGCCTCCACCTTTTGAGAGCATTTACTATGGATGCAAGCTCTAGATCATGAGTGGCATAGTTCTTCTCATGCTCCTTCAGCTTTCTTGACTCATAACATATCACACGGTTATCTTGCATAAGGACTCCTCCAAGCCCTTGTCCGCATGCATCGGTACACACTACAAAATCTTTCTCTGGATCTGCAACTTTCAATACTGGTGCACTGGTAATAAGATTCTTCAATCATTGGAAACTTTTTGCACACCTCGATGTCCATTCAAACTTCATCCCCTTCTTTTGCAAAGAAGTGATGGCATGTGCAACTCTGGAGAATCCTTCAATGAATCTCCTGTAGTATCCTGCAAGTCCCATAAAATATCTTACATCTATCACATTTCTTGGAGTAGGCCAATTCATAATGGCTTCAATCTTTTCAGGGTCCACAAATATACCCTCCTTTGAGATAATGTGACCCAAATACTGAATTCTATCTCTATAGAAGTCACACTTGCTCATTTTTGCATATAGATGATGCTCCCTGAGAAAATTCAATGTCAATCTCAAATGCTCTTCATGCTCTTTCTCATTCTTAGAATAAACAAGAATGTCATCAAGGAAAACAAGAACAAACTTGTCCAAATACCTGCTGAAGACACTATTCATAGGGCACATAAATGTAGCTGGTGCATTTGTGAGACCAAATGGTACCACTACAAACTCATAATGTCCATACCTTGTCTTGAAGGCTGTCTTATGAATGTCTTCATCCTTGATTATCACCTGATGGTATCCAGAACTCAATTCAATCTTGGAAAATACCTTTGCTCCTCTCATTTGATCAAAGAGGTCATCAATCCTAGGAAAAGGGTATTTATTCTTCATAGTAACCTTGTTCAATTGTCTGCAATCAATACACAACCCGAGTGTTCCATCTTTCTTCTTTACAAATAGAACCGGTGCTCCCCAAGGAGACACACTCGACTGTATATACTTCTTTTCCAACAACTCTTGTAGTTGCATATTCAATTCTAGCATCTCCGGTGTACTCATCCTATAGGGTGCCTTGGACACTAGTGCTGCTCCTGGAACAAGTTCAATTGTGAAATCAATGTCCCTCTTTGGAGGAAGCCCTAGAATCTCATCATGAAACACATCCTTGAATTCCTATAACACCTGGTAGTCCTCCAACCTCGGAGTTTCATCTCCTGATGTCTCCAAAATACGAGCTGCATACAACTGGCAACCCTTTCTACAGAACTTCTTTAACTGCATTGCTGAATCTGCCGTACTGAAATCACCTTTGGAATACCTTTCACAACTACTAGGTTCCCTTCTTCATTCATGCATTCGAAAGTATTATTGTAACAGTCAAGCTTTACCCTGTGAGCTTCTAACCAATCCATTCCAATGAGAATGTCATAGGAACCAAGCGGTAGAACATTCAAATCTACACAAGTGACCAATCCATCCATGACCAATGGAAATTTCTCTACCACCTCACTAACCTTTCTCTTCGTCCCAATGGCTAGCTGAACTAACCAAGACTTTCTATGCTTTACCTTCTTAAAAGCACAAATCTCCACTAATCTAGGAGTAATGTAACTGTGCGTAGAACCAGGGTCAACCAAAATAGAAACAGATTGCTCAAAAATATTACGTGCAACTTCAACCACTGTTGACTGGTGATCTACCTGGTGGTCCTCCAGTGCTGCATAAATCCTAGGGACTGCCCTTTCTACTTGACCCACTGTTTCTGCTTCTTGAATGTTATAAGCTGGCCTTGCACTCTCATTCTCGAGTGGACAATTTCTGCACACGTGGGGTCCTCCACATTTCCAACATTGGAGTGGCCCTCTATTCTATTGTGGATCTTTAGGATTTTCTCCTGTCACTCCAACTGGATTACTCGCGGCTTGAGATGGCTGCTTCTGCTGATTCCTGAAGTTAGAAGGCCTGAAACCTTTCTTCCTTTGGTCAAACTTCTCATTCTTCTTGTCCTTCCATGCCTTATGGTAATTAGGTTTACCTTTCCTTTGCTCATAGCAATACTTAGCCTTCCTTATTGCTTCCTCAAGAGTCCTAGGTTCATAAAACTCAATTCTATCTTTGTAAAACGGAGGTAATCCACTCAGAAAATGTTGGACCTTCACTTTTTCATCTTTGATGTACCGAGAATACCTCAACAACTCCAAAAAATTATTTGCATATTCTTCCATGGTCCACTGCCCCAATCTTAGCTCATGGAACTCCTTAATCTTGTCATCATAATACTTGTCAGAGAGGTATTTCTGCTCGAAATACTTCTTGAACTGTTTCCACTTAAGCCTCATTTCACTGATCCTCTTTACTTTCTTGATGTGTTCCCACCAAATGGATGCTCTTCCATTCAGATTAAATATGGCAACTCTTTCCTTCATGTTTCTTGAATAATCATGTACTTGAAAGTACTTCTTTATCCCAAGAAGCCAAGCTTCCGCCTCTTGTCCAATCTTTACCTCACCAACAAATGTAGGAGGTTTAGCCTTCTTAAATTCATCCCGAGAGAGATCCCTATGGTGTCTCTTTCTTTTTCTTTTATGAGAATAAGAACTTAAATCTCTGCTGGATTCTTCAGAGTCAGATGATCCACTAGAAGTTCTTCTCCTTCTCCTAGTACTGCTCTTACTACCTTCTGGTCTTGCTGTACCTCGTCCAAAGTCTATCTTTCTTTGCAAGTCTGTTAAAATCTGCAACATAGCAACATTCAATTGGTGCTGCTCTTCCTGGGATTTAATCAAGCTTCTCATGGTGGCTGCAACATCTGACGGTGTCTCTTGGAATCTCCTTCCATTAGACTCTATGCCATCATTTCAATTATGGACATTTTCTCCCATGGCATCTCGCGCACGCTTGTAAGAATCCCGAGCATCATATCCGTCATGGGTTCTCATAACTGAACCACCACTTACTTACCAAACTGCACTACCTGGAATACTGCCCTTGAAGGTGACTATAATTCTGCAAATGTGTTAGTAACACAACTGTTAGATGCATAACATTGATATATAAATCAGAATTACTTACCTTCTCCTGGAAAAATCATAAATAACGATTTTCCCACACACAAGATTTTCTTCATCAAAGAATGTCTGTCTCAAGGTGACGATGAGGGTCAAGGGGGCTTGACCCCCATTTTTTGTTGTTGTTTGGCAAATCTATGATTTTCGCGCAATCTGGCGATAAGATCGCTGCCACTTTTCTCCTTTTCAGCCCTGGAAATCCACTGAAAAACAACTGAAAATCCCATTGAAAAATAGTCGAAATTCGCTAAGAAATTCCACTTGAAAAACTCAAAATTCCTTGTGCAGAATCGGGTCTCATTCCAACTATCAATCCGACGTTTCGGCAGTCAGCACAACTAACTTCCTCCGTTGTTCATCGGTGATCTGTTCATCTACTCATCGGGCAGCTATTTCTCTATACTTCCGCAACGGTGGCAACCAATCAACTATCTTCCACCGATCCTTTTTCTTACCTATCGGTGAAAACTTCCCCTAACCGTCACCGGTCATCCACTGTCTGTCATCGCCGCCCGGGGTTACTGTTCATTACTGCTTCGGCATCGGCAACTAGAGGGCAAGTTCGTCAGCGAGATAGTTGACTAAGCAGCCGCAACGGCGGATTCTCAAACCTTCATTGAACTTTTTTCGATCGACGATCCGATCCACTAACATCTCCTGATGGCTGATGATCTCGTGCCTTAGAGAAAATTTTTAAACTTTTCTTTCTTTATGGCGTCAGCGGTCAGAGCCCCTACTCGTCGGACGCATAATTGTCTAGCCATCTGCAATGGCGGGCACTCTATCAACTATTTTCCATTGACGATTTCAACACTCAAACCAAATTTTGAAACTCTCCTACTGTTAGCAATCAGAACCACCAACACTGCGACATCGACGTTTTAGTCCCTACGGCAGTCGCAACGGCGGGCTGTCAAACGCTAAATTCTCCACGGTGTCGGTGAACCCAACATCTATTTTCAGCCGACGGACGTCGCACACTTAGAAAAATTTTCCACAATTTTCCTTCCAACTATCCTCTGTCGGGTGTGCTTTCGCCTAGCTCTCTGCTACATCGGAAGTCCTTCCCGCTAAGTGTTCCGGTGAACCGATAGTTCAAACACTTGGACAAATTTTTAATTTTCCAGTTATTCACTGATTTCTACTGGGCAGAAGAAATCCTGCCTCTGTCACTGCATTCTTAATGGCTCATTCAGGCCCATGCTGCAACATGAGCTCTGATACCACACTGTAACGTCCCTGACCCTCCGACCGGCGAAGAGGATGCTACCATGGTGTTAACCATCCAGGCTACCATCCCCATGAACATGTGAATTCTTAAAATGTTGAAAGAAAATGCATTGGAGTAGAACATACACAGATACAATCATTTTTCATACACAGCGGAAGCATCATACATTCATACAAGCATTCAACATGTTCACCATATTCATCAACAGTAAAATGATTGCAAGAGTAAAATAGACAAGGTTACTTATCTTATGAAGAACTCGTTCCGCAGCCAGCTATGTCATTGCAACGTTCCACCCAACCATAGGCTAGCATGCTCCTAAATCTCTCAGCAATGCTGCGAACCCCGAGCTGGGCATGATTCCCCAAGGAATAAGGAACAAACAGGCTTACACATAGCCAAGGATACACAAAACACAGCCAAGCCAACATAGTTGGGTTTATAGGGCCATCAACAAGACAGTCAAGCCAACATGGTCAAGTTTATTAGGCCATCCAGGAGCTGGAAAAGGCTAAATGCTAAGCTGGTGAGCTCATTATAGAGCTAGGAACACCTACACCAGAACTAGCCTGACTTCTAGGACACCCACACACACCCAACACAAGGAATCAGTCCCTTCTCTGCTACACAGTCCCTCAGGCCCCGCCTTCCCTTCTAGTGCTATTCAGGGGTTGTGGAGAAGAAAGCCAGCCCTCTAGATTTGTCTGTGTGGTTTCCAAACACACCAGGCTTATCAAGCAACCCAAGCCCCCCATACCTGCTCCCAACACAGTCCGAAGACCAACCATTGCACGCAGGCAATCAATCAGTTGTTACAGCTTAGATAGGGAAACAACTCCTGAGTCGTTCTTGGCCCTATTGTGGCCAAAACGACTCCCGAGTGAATTACAACAGTCCGAAAACATATCAGTAAGCACAACTCATGACATAGGGAAAACAACAGTCCGTCCTGGGCAACGAAGTAACCATAAAACTTACACAGACCACACTGGGGAAGAAAATGCAGACTCTCAACTTGTGTGTGAGGGAAACTTGCACCAAACCCCAAATTACAAAGGGAAAACACACTGGATTCCACTATGTGGAAAAACGTGAATGACAACCGATAAGCGGCTCCCCTCTTGGTGGCGTGAGATCCACAGAATAGATGCCTGTGCGTGAAAGTGAACAGAATCCCATCCCCAAAATGTAAAGACAGCCCCAACAAAACACACTGTAACGTAAGGGAGGCCACAACAACCCACGAATCAGTTTGTGAGAAAAGTATACACCCACTCCATCCACAAAATCCGTAGAGGAAAACTACGTGAGTAAAGCTAGGAAAATCCTGTGCATGAGAATGAGCAAGACACCCGCTCCTCCGTGAGAAAGAACAGCCAAGGGCAAGAATGGTGTCCTGGAGTGTGTGGGATGAGAGGTGTAGTCATTCCTCTTCCCATCGTGAGGTTCAATCCACTGGTGGAGTGTGCGTGTGGGAAAGGAATGACAGTCCTGCCACACTCCACTCCCAGCCATAATTGCCCCAACTAACAACAGTATTTTTAATGGTGGTAGTTGGATAAGACAAGGTGGTGACACATGGATTTCTCCCCATTGGTTCATGGTTTAACAATCCCCCCCCTTATCCTTGGGAAAATCATGCCCCTTCTCAATTTAGTTTCCGCAAATGTAGCTGGTTGGTTTATTTAGTTAAAGATGCATATTTACATGATAACAAAAACTCAATATATATTCCGCATGCCCCGATATACCATCGGTGATAATTTCAACCCGAAACATAACATAACCAATCAATGTAGGGGCCTTGGCCTTTAGCTCTGCACCATGATTACTTACAATATATACATCATATACATCTAATGCAACAGGGTCAAAACTGGGGTGTTACATGCACTGAGTTTCAATATCCCAATTTGGGATGGAACTCGACTTTACCAGACCCTCAGGTACCTATTTAATATTTAGCACTATGGGATGCTAATTATGCCGCTATATTTTATGAAATCAATGAACATTTCTTTGGCAGTATTTATTTTTCAATATTCAAACAGGAAGCTCCTGCATTTTCAGCTGAGGCTAGAACTTTCATTGCCACAATGGGTGACTAGTATGTTGGCGAGTCATTTTCATACATCCGAATTTGGGGTAGCAATATTGTCCACATGCTGCCCAAGATAGTTGATGACAGGTTGGTCATTGAAGAGGTTTCTTTCCAGACTATAACTGATGGTGTCTACAAGAAATTATTTGTTTCTAAAAAGAAAGATGGCCTAAATTCCCTTTGGATCTCAGGCCATTGGTTGTTCCAACTTCAACTTGGGCTGTAGTGATGGGTGACTAGGTAGCTTCATTGAAACTAGGTGTTGCTAGCAAAAGGAAACATGACCCTAAAGGGTTTGTTAGTGCCCATTTCAAGAAACACCATGTCAATATTGATTATGTTCATGAGGAAGTCCCTGATGATTCTATTTATCATGGAGTGAAATTTTTATCTGAAGTCTTGGCTAGAGCCAAAATCAAGGATGAACAAAACCTCATTTTACAATATCACCAAGAGATTAAAACTTGGGTTTCGGTTTACATGACAATGGAGCTGAACATACTGGAAAATGTAAGAAAATATAGAAACGATAAAGAAGCTCACGAAGTGGAAGGTCCATCAATGATAACCTATCCATATGGAGGTAAAGGTAAAAGCCCTATGGAAGATATTCCACAGGTAACTGTTGCTCAGCAATTAAAATCTATATTGCAGACTTCTCAACAATCAAAGTAGAAATTATCCCAGATGACTTCTGTATTGGATACTCAAGTAGTTGCAGCTACTAACCCTGCTGCTGACATTTAGGTAACTACTGCAGATACCCAGGTATGTGATGAACAAGCAACAACTGAGGTTAAGCCATTTAAGAAACATAAAATTCAGATAATTTCTACTAAAACCCCTAATATAGACTTGAGTGACTGTGATATCGAAGAAGAGGTGATTACCCCTGTTCTCGTTCTTGAAGAAGTAGATGAATATTTGCAAGAATTTACAGATTTTTTCAATGGTAATGGTATGAAAGGTTATATCCCTATTCGGAATATTTCATAATCCACTTCTGAGTCTAACTCTTCAACTTCAGTATTGCTCCTCTCATACATCCAAACTCTCTCTACTTTTCCTGCTGGAGAAATCCCATCACCTTCACTATCTCAACTCTATCATACTTTGACCTTTACATCTACCCCTATCATACCTATCTCTGTCCAACCTCCAATGTTTCAATCTACTCTTGTAGAGTCTCAATCCCTGAAAATTCCTCTGCAATTACCCTCATTTACCCTTTCATCATCATCAATCACTGAGAAAATTTTGGTGCCTTCATTATCACTTCCAGCTGCTAACGTTCACATTCCATCTCCTGAAACTTCCATCCCAGTCTTCTCTTCAACCTCTAAAACAACACTTGATCAAAACATCTATTTTCCATTACCTACTTCTCATATTACTTTGCCTATACCTACTGCCACCATAACTCAGACATCTTCCTTGGTTTCAACAATAAATGTGACTTCACCCTTTATTGAATTAGTGGCTGAGCTTGAACAAGATAATGTAGTCCCTCTTAGGGATTAGTTTTACAACAAATCATCCAAGGAAGTTCTTAGAAAGGTAAATAAGAGAAGCAGATATCAACGTGGTGTTGAAGCTAATCAGATAATCTGGACACATCAATATGGTGATTCTCAGGTAGATGCTGTTGATACAACTACAACTTTGGGTACATTCACAGGTGCTAATATTGATGTAGTGAACACATTGAATAGGGAGTTTGACAGAAAAAAGGAATAAATAAGCAAGCTTGAAGAAGAGTTGGACAGGACCAGAACAAAACATGATGCTTATGTTGCTGATCTTAAAAAGGTATCTGAAAACAGATTGAATGAATTGCAGTTGAAGAATCCTTCTCTCCAAGCTGAATTGTAGAAGGAACAAACTATAGATGCCACTATTACATGAAGGATAGCTACACTTGAAACACAATGTGAAAATGCAACTGCAAGTGCAGCTTCCTCTGCTTTTTCTAGGTTATCTCAACAGGAGTTTAAGGATTTGGCCATCCAAGTAAATCAAGAGCATAATGAGTTGATAACTGAAATGTTTAGGACTCTGGATGATATTTTTGAGACTCATGTTGTTTTTGTCAAGATGTCTGTCACTCTTGAGGAGCAAACAACCAAAAGAGAACAAGCTTCTAAGGCTTGTGATGATATTTTGGATTGGCAAAGGTATATGAAGGATAGACCAGAGAATGTCACTATCCTTAGCAGTTTTCAACTAAAGAAAATCAGAACTATTTTGAGTGGTTGGCTTAATTTGAATGAGATGATTGGAGATACCATTCAGAAGGCGCATGCTATCTGGAAGAAGGTGGTATGCTGTTGATAATATTATGGAAATATTGGACTTTCCTAACATGGACCTCATTGAAAATGCTTTTTCGTGAAAGCTAATGACTGAACATGTTGATCGCCGGTGCGATGAAGCTAAAGATAAAATTCAAGGTCTTGACCATATCAACATTGAAGACGTGGATCAATTAGTAAGAAAACCTTTTGTGGTTAAAGGCAAGATCCACATTTTTATCCATTTTTGGCACAAGTTGTCTAAGAACGAGATTGAAAATTTTAAATGTGATGCCCAAATCGGGTTTGAAACAACAAATTAGCCAAACATAGATGAATTGTTGGAGATTTGGGCTAGGTGGAAAGAATTTCTTGGTTATTAGTTTCTTATGGATATCCCAATCCCAGTTTCTTGGGGATTCATTCTTTTGTAACTATTTATTAAAGGGGAAGTTTCTCATGTAATGGGGGAATTTTGGAGGAGAAAATCAGCAAAGGGGTCTGGAGAAACTCTGATTAATGCAGGTCTTGTAATTTGTTACAAATTTTCAGTAATACAATGAAGTTATTCTCTTAGATCCTCTTTGTCTATTTGGTCAAGTTTCCTTGCTAATATTGATTTTTCTTACTTCAAATTGATTATCAAACACTGTTAATATTCTGCAATTCATAAGTACATTTATCTACAGTTTTGATTTATCTTTGCTCATGATCTATGTATGATTAAGGTTTTAAATGAGTTTATTCAATTAAATTTTTTATCTATTTCTGCAAATGATTCATAGACAGTTATAATCTATGTTGAATTTTCAATTAACATATTAATCACAGGTTAATATTGAATGTTTCTAAATCTTTAACTTAACATCAACCAATTTTGATTGATTGATAGTAATTTGAGTTGATAAGTAATTAATTCTCTTTCACATTTCTGTTAAATTGATGAACATACTTATCTGTTTTCATATCAAGTTAACCTGTACATCAAACAACATCCTTCTTAAGGTAACTCTAGCTTAGTTTATATTTCCTTTCTAGGTAGATTGTTTTAGAATTAAGACATTTTTCTTCCTTCTATAGAAAGACAGATCCTTCTAGGATCAAAACTCATCGACTCAAAGAGTGCCAATGGAGGGCGAATATCTGTGGGTATTAACCACACCAAAAAGCTCGAGGATAGGGTAGTACTTGCGTAGGATTTCCTGAAGCCTTTGGCTGGGTTTCCATTCTCTGTTGTGAGCCTTGGAACACATTCCATCGACCAACTTACCCGAGGCTTCAACATGGCCCTCGATATTCGTTGCTCTAGCGATGAAAATAGAGTTTTGTCGCTATAGAGATGAATTTTCATGGCAAGAGCAGCATATATGAGTTGTTTGTCATTGTAGCAACAAAACCTTAACATGTGCAACATCAATGATCAACACAATAATGATCATTGAATTTTTGTATTGTCGAACTTTGATCATTGTGCATTTTTGTTGGAACCGCCACGATCATTGATCTATAAATACATGTTCTTAAGACATATTTTAACAAATTATTTTCTATAGTTGCAAAATTTTTATGCTGATTGTTCAATCTGTGATTTCAAGAGTCCTATACTGGTTTGACACATCGAATTTTTGATCCCCTTCGGTTTCTAGGTTCATATTTTTAAATTTTGTGTCCTTTAATGTGTAGGGTCATATATAAAGTGAGTCGACTATTCATTTTCTCCTCAATACTAATGCTTATATATATTTTTCACTTAGAATTTGATACACACATGATCCTTTTTTAAAGTCCATGGAGGGACATTTGCTAATCAGAATTTTCACTTTCCATGTCACTTCCTTTAATTTCATGTCTCCTTTAATATATATATACTCTATTCAATTTAATTATATATTAATAGAGTTTTTTTGCTTCTTATAGGCTATTAGAACATGCCAATAAATATACTTGTGAAGAAAATAATAAGAGGTATGCTGAGTTTAAGGCAACATTGGAGGCGAAGGGTGATGGAAAGTGTTATTTCCCTTGCAATGATTGCAGGGGTTTGCAAACGAGAATTTATTTAATAACAATAACTGGAAAACATTGTAAGGAGAAGGGACATGCTGAAGGGGGATATGAATATCTTCCCTTGGTAAGACGTTTATCATTAGATAATGTACTTCTTGTAATAGTACTGATCATGTATTCATAAAATGTTTTATCATTTTAAATATATGTGTTGTATATTATACACTAATGTTATTACATTGTTTGTAAATAAAAAACAATCCCCCCTAAATGTTGACGTCCAGAGAACTATTTGCCACATAATAGTAGAAATACTACTTTACAATTTGAGGAACATGGGGATAGAGTATTGAAGATCAATTTCTTAATTATCATATGGACGGAGATGATGTTATTGATGCAAATGACGAAGATGAGATAAATATATTGATCCAAGAAACATTTCCTCCATTGGATGAGGACAACCTCCATGACATTCATGATGTTACTCTACTTAAGAAGTCCCAAGAACGTCTTTATGAAGGCTCAACAATAAATCTTCTATCATCTATATTATTGTTGGTGAACTTGAATGTTTTGAATGGTTTATAAAATAGTTGTTTCACACATCTCCTAAGGCATGTAATGTATTAATTACATCTTCACATGGTATCAAAAGTTGACCATTTTCCTCTATTTTTAGTATTAATTAATTCATAAATTATGTGTTGGTCACTATAGTTGATAATTAATTCATAAATAAAGTGCTAAATGTAAATTGTCAACCCAGGGAAGTCTGGTTATTTCAAATGCAACTAAGTAAAAATATATGCATGAACACCCAATAACTGATAATCATAAATCACCATGTTCATTCAGAATACAACCTTGTAACCTTATACCGTGTTCTGCCACTGATCAATCCAATCCTTAATGCTAATTCAATCTTCAAGAATAAAAAGATTCATAAGCCTTCAAATCACAACAATTTAGAGAATAAATAGTTATTTTTACATTTGCGAGAATTTAAATCCAATCTACTGTTGTAAGGAAATATGTTTTGCAATTAAAACACTTTGAAACAATATTTTCATTCAATAAAATCACACATCACTACTAGTTTCAACAACAAAGGAAGATAAACATTAATCAAATCAGATGACATAATACATGTGTAACAAAAATCATTCTCGAATTCGATGACATACTAATGGAAAGAAATTTAAACACTACACAATCGACTGTTCAACAATTATATTCGTAATTAACCAGCCGTTTCAACAACTCAACATGAAATGTTTATAACAACTCAAAACATATTGTTGCAAAAGTTAAGAAATATATGTAAATAGATCAGGAACTAATACACAATATATCATGAAAATTATAACACACAATAGATTAGGAAAATTCTAACAGAGATGCCGTCACAAATTAGAAGGAACTAATACACAATAGATCAGGGAAATTCTGCCACTTTCATTGATAAAATAAGTCAAGTACGAATCTTCTCCACCAATGTTACAATTTTTATTTATTTAGTAGTCCCTTTATGGATGACCCAATTCTCTTTAAATACTAATATGAGCAATTGAGATCCTTCAAATTCGGAAAGCCATGAGGATCGAAGATAGTCACGCTATCGAATCAAAGTTCCTCATGCTATCGAATCAATATTCAGAATAGAAACAATTACATCATATTATTACAATAGAAACAAAGACCCTTTCATAAACATTTTCGGTTTAACATATCAAACAAATCCAATTCCTTTTGATTATAAATAAGCCACGTAGATGAATAGGTTGACATGTCTTGGAAGGACCCTGAACTAGTGCCCAAAAGAAATGGAATTGCATGCCCATAAATTTCCTTTCCCATATGTATCGACAAGATGAGACACCCAAATCGTTATGCATCAACATGATGATACACCTAAATCTTCGCGTATCGGCAGGTTGTTTGATCCAAATTTCCTGTAGCCTTTAACTGTCTTCATTAATCTATCACTGGTTAGCTTTTTGAGGAAACAAAACCCATAAACCAAGATAAATTTAAGCATTAATTTGAAAAAATAAAGATGAATTATACCTTCTCATAATCATTCTTTTGCTTAGAGAAGATACCATTTTGGTTGAATAATAAAGGAAAATAGGGAAAAAGGTCCACGAAAAAAGAAAGCAAAAAGGGTTATTTTTAACACCCAACATCTCCCCCCATCTATACAGTTACATGTCCTCATGCAACAAACTCCAGTCAGTCTGAATTTGACTCAAGATCAAATCTTATTCTGTGTAGGTGAGTGGAATCGAAAGAATATACATGTTTATCTTCCACATTTTTGTATCCTTGGCAGACAACCGGTTCTCCCCAAGACTTTTTTTATGCCTTTTTTGTCAACCTGTATCTTCCTATGTATTCTTTCCTAGGAAACCATATGAAAGGGAAATTAGAATGTCAAACCCAACCAATTTGGTCCACATATCTGAATGGAATCAACATAACCATGAACCTGAGACAAAGCATAAGTGAATTTTTCAAAACAATAAGGATCCCTTGTCCTCATAAGTTGCGGATATGCTTCCCACCTGCATTTACTGCATTCCTGTGCATAAGTTTTTTGTTTCATTATGAGTTGTGCAAATTTTTTTATCACATGAAATTGAAGTTCTATCATCTAATTGGCTCTTAGTGGGGAGGAAAGGAATCTCTTATGGCCATCAATAATTGCATCAAGGGATTGTGGTTCACCTCGGACCCATAAAGTAGAGTTATCCTCATTTTTTTCAATGGTCTGAAACGTGTTCCACTAAATCATCTGGTTAATGACAAAATAAGTAAATTCCCTTAGGCTCACATCCCCTATATAAGGAATGGGATTAAATGTAACATTCATAAAACAAACTAACTCATGCAGATACAATTCACGTAAGAGATTATGTTAAAAAAAATCACTTCGAGCAAGAGTGTCCCAAAATTGAGGAATTGTGACAAGATGACGGGGCCTTCCTTCCTTAAGAGCCTTCAACTTAAAAAGAGTCAATTGTTCATAAAGGAAAGCAAAATAAGGAGGTGACAAACTCTTACAACATAATAGTTCTTGAATTAATGCATACAATTGTTCATTTTCTTGCTTCATAGTTTTATATCTCCTTAGTTCCTTTAATTCTGATTGCAATTTTTCCCAACGAAACATATGAAAGTTCAATTCTTCAACCCACTTCTCTATAAGTTCCTTAATGAATTTCTTATGTGTGGGCAGAGGAATCATCCCTTCTCCATGCAAGGTAGCTTGATATTTCCATTTATTCACTTCAACTTTTAGCAGAGAAATTTTCTTTGCCACAATTTGTGCTTCTTCATATTCTTCAACCAATTCGATGATATTAGAAGGATCCTGAACCTTTATATCACCATTTATCGTAGGAATACTGAAGTCTTAAGTTGCTGGTTCTTTTGTTTTAACAACTAAATTTTTGTCTCAACAACTTTTTTTTGTGCCACTGGTTCTTGTGTTACAGTGGTCTCCTCGTTTTTTGATGTCACTAGTTCTTGTGTTACAATGAATTTTTCTTGGGACACTGGTTCTTGTGTTTTAATGACTTATCATTGCTGAGGAAACTCTTCCACATATTCTTGTGTTTTCATGTCCGATGCCTTCTCCCCAGCATGTCTGGTATTATTCTCTTCTTGCAATGTTCCAGCTTCTTGCCGTCTTAAATGCATAAGCATCCAAGATGAAGGTTCCATAAGAGTGACCTTGTACGCTGTGAGTCTAAATATACCTCCACATTCTGGGCATATATATTCATCATGCACAACACCTTCTGAAAAGAAATATTCCATTTGATCAACAACTTCAACTAGTGTGTTCAGTCTATGACCCGCTTGAATTTTTAGAGTATCTTTTAAACCTTGAGAACCTATACATCCTGTTTCAACATGTCATTTTCTAAAAGTAAAGTCTCTAATTGAACTAGACCATCTTCTACAACAGGTTCTTGTGGATCTACAAAACTTGGTATTCGGGTTGAGTTGTTGCCTGGTTCTTGTGTTTTAGCAGTAACTCCTCATTTCCCATCTACATCCTCTGGTTCTTGTGTGGAAGGGGATGATCCAGGTCTTAATATTGTAACTTTAGTATTTTTCTTAGTCATTTGTGTTGCCTCTGTTGCGGTAGTATCCCTAGTCCTCATTTTTTTAGTGGATGGGGAGAGTCCGCTTGCATGCTCAATCTTCTCTTATTTCATCGTGGCCTAGGAGAAATAAACCCCTTTGTAATTATTTCAACCTCATACATAAGGGGAGAATCATCCTTTCGTGATGATTCTTTTCCCAATATCCTGATTTCTTCTTGTTTATCAGAGGGTTCAACCTCCTGAGTTACCTTCCCTGAGTTTTCAATCCCCTCCATCAACCTTAAGTTCACTAATTTCCCCTGGAAATCATTCTTGATTTATTTCATGTGGATCTTTGGGGCTTGTTCCTAATTCCTAATTCATGGGAGGTCAAACCCCATCGTCATGAGCCATGGTTTCTTTGGAGGGTTTTCTTCCATTACATTCTTCAATAACTTCATGCGAGGGCCCGAGAATTATCCCTTGATTGTCTGCCTGTTGAAATGAGCTTCCAATTGGATCCTGTGGGTTTGTACCCTGGGAACCATTTACATTCATAGATTCCAACTCGTTCAATCCTTGGTTAATTTATACTGCTCTAGATTCCCTGCCCATTTCTCTTCTTAACAAGCTGTGCTCATTCTCCTCTTTGGTATCACTGTCTCCTTCTTCCATGGCCAAAGGGTTTATCCTCATAATGAATTGAACCCATGATTGATGCCTTTGTTCCAGCTCCCTTAATACTATTAATTTAATGAGGCCATGGTTGGTGATGGAATCCTAGGGGTACTGATACCTTCTCACATAATGTGCCATATTTTGTAGAGACCTCATAATATAATAAGGCATATTCACTAAAGTACCATGACCCGGATGAGACAATAAAACAAAGTCATATGTGTAAACAACTTGGTACCTACCTTCACGGGTAATATATTTTTTTAGGAATACTACAACATGGTCCCAAGGGCAGGACAAAGACTCCAATTGTAGTCCCCCCTCCTCTTGATCGAACGTTCTCTGCTAGTGCTATTTTTTTTATTTTATTTTGCGCTCAACACAAGAATCTTTCGGCCAAACCAGTTCCTTCCTATTCTAGGAAAACCTGTTACTTCTACTATGACTTGCTTAGAAACTTCAATTATCAACCCTGCATATTTCGAATGATCTTCCGTCATATTTTGTGAAAACTGTAATGCAGTAGCCTCATTGAACCAAGTCAGCCTCTCAAAATATGCTGTCCAACCAACTTCCTCAAAAATTCCACGTTTTGGTGTAGTGTATCCATCGTCTTTGGCTTATGGCTGGCTGTGAAACCTTCAATGATATCCTTCTTCAGGAATCTCAGTTACACATGTAATTAGAAAAAATTCCAAATTGGGATACTGGAGTTGCGGCACGCCAAAAAAAATCTACAGTGGGAATGTTGTTGGGTGTTTTTAGAAATTAGGTGGCATAACTGTAGTATAATGAAAAAGAAGCTCGTGGCAGAAGTTATTGCATGGATTGGATAAACTGACAAAGGTTAATAAGACATGAGAGCACAATAACATCCCCCTTCCCCCAACTAAAAATATTGGCTCAAACAATTGCTGATGAGGACGATCAAGGAGGGTATATTCATGATTATTTGTCAATTCATGCTTATTCATATATGTGGTTACTATCTATACTATTTAAACTTACCATGACTGATCAACAAATTAAGTGACCCTACTTTCCTTGTCATATCTCTTAGTAAATAGGCGTTCCTCATCACGTGGCTTCATGGATCATGGGGACCTTAACATAATGAGAGAAATGAACACGTCCACATCAAACCCAACTCTATCAGTGAGTGGAGAAATCGGCAGACTTTCGACATCCTTTTGGAAATCTAACAGAAATGGTACTAAAAACTGGTAGAATCAGATAAGCTAGTGGAGTTTCATCAAAGAATTTGATGGCGTTTCGACAAATAATGTGGAGGAGTTTCAGCAGAAAGCAGAGAAATTGATGAAGTTTCGACAATTAATGTGGCCGAGTTTCAGCTGAAAGCAGAGAAATTGGCAAAGAATGTGGCGGAGTTTTAGCAAAAAGCTGAGAGATTGGTGGAGTTACGACAAAGAATGTGGCAGAGTTTCAGCAGAAAGCAGAGAAATTGGCAGAGTTTCAACGAAGAATGTGGCGGAGTTTTAGTTGAAAGAGGAGAAACTGGTGGAGTTTTGGAAAAGAAGGTGGCAGAGTTTTAGTAGAAAGCGAAGAAATTTTCATTATTTTGGAAAAAAATGTGGTGGAGTTTCAACAAAAAGTAGAATTTCAATAACGTCCAAACCAAATGGCTTTGACAGAAATTTGACATTTCCTTCACTACTCCTTGTAGAGGGATGTTCAACGACTAGAGAGGACTATCTTCATTGTATGCAATTGAGTGACTTGATTTGATTGTTTTGTTGGTCCTTAGTATTTGAATCCCTAGATACAAGTCCTGTATGCAAACCATCAAACTGAACTAACAAAGATCATCAGATAGATTAATAAACCTAAAATATTAACCTAAAAAGACGACTAAAATTAAACAAATTTATTTATGTACAATTTTAATGGAAAATGCATCATAGATTAAGGAGTTGTGGTAACATGAGAAAACTCCTATTCTTTTACCAATTGAAAGTTCATATCAGAAGCAACACAAAAGGTGTGTTAGGATTATGATTAATCCTCCCTTTTCCCACATCAGTCTATTTATTATTTTCATAGATTAGGAGGTCTTCATCACTTCACTAGTGCATGAGGGACACATATATTAGAGATCTAGAATTTACCACACCTGTCTTCATGCATTTTGGTGCTTCAAGGACCGATCCCTATAATTTAGGAACCCACTCGGAGTGTCACCAACAGTTTCAACTAGTTGTCTCTAGTAGGTATTCAGTCATGTACAGTTGTGCTCCGATCACCATTAGTTAGATCACTTCCAGTGTCTCAAGCACTAGTTTGCATGATTCAAGGGGATATAAGTGCCTTTGTTCACCTACCCTCTTCAGTTAACTGGTTGTAAGCCTTTTTCACCTACCCTCTCCGGTTAACTGGATATTAACTATTTTAGTGATATGGAGTTGTATTAGTAAGATCTAGTGGCGATTTTCCCACACCAAGTTAGCTGTTAAGTCAGTCTAGGTTGGTAGATTCAACTGCCTCTTTAGGTATTTGAATTACTCCTTGATATTGTATTATATATTCACCCATAAGGTGAATATTATTGTAATGGAATATTTCTCATATTGTTCTTCAACTCATTGTGTAATAACAATTATTCTTCTCTGTATTTTTCTTGTGCAATCTATGTGAAGACTATTTCGACTGAAGGTTTTATTGTCAGAATCTAATATGGTACTAGATCCTGGTCAGGATATTATAATATCCATCGGATACTTCCATTTATGCACCAAATATTTTGCGCATTATCGAAGTAGAGGTTGATTTGTCTTACATAAATTTTCTTTCTAGTTTTGTGTAGGTACAAATTTTTTAAGATGAATAAAATGCTCATTCAATTCGAATTTGTGAAAGTATCCTTGATGAGACTCCTTCTGCTGCTGCTATCAAAGTTTTTGATAAATTTGATTTCTCATGTTTTCATGCAGCTTCTTTAGAAGAGGATATTCGAACCTCCATTGTTGAAGAAAAAAATCTCATTCCATCCCACTCAAGGGTTCTCCAGTGATTCTTCTATCCTAAATTCTGTGCAAAGTTTTCCAGTGACTACTCAAGGAGAGGAAGAGAAATTCGATTTCTCTCTCTCCAATATTGCTGCTGGTGTGTAGAGAAGTGATGTTTTGGATGTTATGAAAGAAATATTAGATTTGGGAAGTGATCCATTCACCCTCAAATATCCAATTCTTCCAGTGAATTTCTGCTTGATCACTTGCACCAATAAACAAAGTTTTGCTGAAGAAGGAGAAAATTGTGCATCTAGCATCTGAATGGTGCACTTGGAAATTTTGTTCCACATTCTTGGATATTATCACACATTATTTGTTTCAATGTAAGAGTTTCAATGCCTCTCAGTTATACTTGCAACTGATCTTATGAATTTTGATGTGAAAAGTCAAGCACCTCAAGTCTCTTTCAAATTTAATGATGGGGATTTGATGTTAGTTTCTTCTTATGAGTTTTATGATATTAAATTTTGTGAATCATTGGATATTTTGGAAGCTATATCAGATTATGGAGTTCAAGCATTCTCTCTCCATGGTCCCAGGCCTCCTCCTCCTTCCTACCCAATCACATGCTCATCTCCTAATAGTGCTATAAAAGTTGTAGACCTCTTGCATTCGCTTGGATGATTTCTCCTCTCATTTGGAGCTGATTTTAATTCACATGGTTTTAAGTATCAAGTACATAAAGACTCATTTGAACTTGATTTCAAGAGCAAGTTAAATGAGCACTCAGTTTTTCTCTTTGGTAAGATTATCTCATTTGTTCTACACGGTCCCATAATATCTTATGCAGCTATATATGTTCCTAATCGATTTGAGCATATTTCTCTTCTTCCCAAGAAGAACATCCCTCTATACATCTAATCAAGTTCACACCTACTTGGATTTGGAAGATTTTATTTTTTGGTATATCTCATGTCCATTATTGAGGAAATATTTCCCCTTGCGGGTTTTCCTTTTTTTCTCCCTCATTTTACATGGATAATACTTTTATAGATTTATATTGTAATAGGTGACCTTTGGTATTAGTTACCAAGGCCTAGGTTGTCCAAAGTTAGGATTAAAGGGGGATGTTAGGATTATTTTTAATCCTCCCTTTTCCCAAATACGTCTATTTATTTATTTCCCTATCTTAGGAGGTCTTCATCACTTCAATAGTGCATGAGGGACACATCTACTAGACATATACCACTTACTATGCCTGGATGCATGAATTTTGGTGGTTCAAGGATCAATACCTATAATTTAGGAACCCACTCGGAGTGTCACAAACAATTTCCAATAGTTGACTCCAGTAGGTATCCAGTCATGTCTACGTGTGCTTTGATCTCCATCACTTCCAAGGTCTCTAGTGTCGGTTTGAATGATTCAAGGGAATATAGGTGAATGTTTTCACCTACACGCTTCAATTAACTGGTTTTGAGCCTTTTTTCACCTACCCTCTTCAATTAATTGTTTGTTAACTATTTTAGTGATCTGTAGTTGCACTAGTTAGCTCTAGTGGTGATTTTCCCACATTGAGTTAGCTCCTAAGCCAGTCTAGGTTGGTAGATTCAACTACCTCTTCAGGTATTCAAATTATTCCTTGATATTGTATTATATATTCACCCATAATGTAAATATTATTGTAATGGAATATTTCTCATATTTTTCTTCAACTCATTGTGTAATAACAATTATTCTTCTCTATATTTTTCTTGTGCTATCTATGTGAAGACTATTTTTGTCCAAAGATCTGTCTGTTAGAATATAATAAGGTGAATTCATTCTTTAAAAGTGGATTATGATAGAGTCACAACCGATGACCATTAGAAAAAAATGGTGTCTGTTGTTCATCTATTGTGGTCAATCGAACATTTTCATTATTAAACACTGTGTCCACCTTGTATGGTCCCAACCATCTCGTGCACAATTTTCCTTTTAATTCCTTATTGAATTGTGATTTGTACAATAAATCCCAATATCCTTCCTAAAACACCTTATTTTTAATAAACCAATAATTCCACCTAGAACGTTGCTGCTGAATCACCGAACTCTTATGCATAGCAGTTGCGTGTTTCTCGTCCAATTCGTTTGATTAATTTAGCTGATATTTCTGGGCTTCTATAAAATCATTATTTTCTTCCATGACAGTTTAAGGTATTAATTTCAAACTCAACAAGAAACACATGATTTTTTCCATATACCAACTCATAAGGGGATTTTTTTCATCAAGAAATGAATCCTCAACAAGCCTTCAAATCACTACAATTAGGAAAATAATTAACTAGTTTTAGTTTTGCAAGAAGTTAAATCCAATATGTTGTTCTAAGGGAGGATGTTATGCAATGAAACAATCTGAAACAATATTTTCATTAAATAAAATCATGCATAAGCAACAGATCGAACTAATATAATGCCTTGTGAATATCAATGAGCCATGTAGATGAATAGGTTGACCTGTCCTGCAACGACCCCAGGCTAGTTCCCAAAAGAAGTGGAACTACACACCCATAGGTTTCCTTTCCCATGTGCATCGGCAAGATGAGACACCCAAATCCTAGTATGTCAACATGATGATACACTTGAATCTTCGTGTATCAGTAGGATTTTTTATCCAAATTTCCCGCATCCTTTAACAGTCTTCATATATCCATCACAGGTTAGCTTAGTTAGGAAAC
>LPNX010704503.1:239848-283764 GCA_001517045.1 Pseudotsuga menziesii
ATTATGAAACAAATTGGAACGGAGTATCAAGCTATTGATTCATGTCCTAATGATCATATTATATATTATGGAAAATATGCATCATAAAAAAAATAATCCCTATGTGAAATTAGTAGATATTGAACTGATCAAGTATTTAAAAACGTTTCCTCGCAAAGTTCTTCGTTATATTCCCACAATTCCATGTTTCCAACGACTATTCAGGTTCCAAAAAATAACACAATTTATGGCTTACCATGCAAAGAACAAAAGTGAAGATGGTGTTCTTCGAATGCCTGCAGATGGTTCTCAATTGAAGAACATCGAAGAAAAATGACCAATTTTAAATATGAACCTCGTAATATTAGAATTTCATTGGCAACTAATGGTTTCAATCCATTTGGAGAGCTTTGTTCTACTTACTCAGTGTGGTATGTTTTCATCATAAACAATAACCTTCCTCCTTGAATGCTGATAAAGAGAGAGCACACAATGTTGGAAATGATTATTCCAGGTTTTTTTTGAAAGTAATTATATTATGTCATTCCTTTGTTTCATTGATGCATGAGATCACCTTTTATATATTGGGACACATAACTAAATAGCATTGTATGCTGAATCAATTAGGTAAGTACCAAGTTAAATATATGAATGTGTATATTGAGCCTCTTATCGATGAGCTATTTAGGTTATGGGCTGGAATCACTATGTATGACATCTCTAGACAAATAGGGAACAACCAATTTCATTTGCATGGAAAATTCATGATGCTATCAGGTTAACACATTTTTGTGGTATGTAACTTTTTGTTGCACTTTAAAATTATATGTTTTTAAGGTAAATATCATGCATTTTTTTATTTAAATCAATAATATTTTAATGCTATAACATTAATACATATATATTTCAGGTCATTAAACAAAGGGAAAATTTGCATGTCTAGTCTATGGTCATAGGATAAAATCTCATTGTTTAGGAAGTTTACGAAAGGAGGTCTTTGATGAGTATATGCACTTCCTCCCTAGGAACCATAGGTATAGAACTACCAAGAAAGAAAAAATCAATGGTAAAGAAGAGAATGGAAAGAAACCACGAATAATGACACCTCACCCATGGAAGTTGGAATATAATAGAAATTGTCAAGGTATGCAAATTGTATATGTAGCACCTAGTTGCGGGTTAGCAGGAGGTGGTCAACAAGTGTCATAGGATGGAAAAGAGGCCTCGTGAGGAGAGGGCAGGTGTCGAGGTGGAAGATGTGTTCTCATGAGCGTTCTCTCCACAATGCCGACGAGCTCACATGCTGTGAAGCATCACCGTGTTTCTGTTCAATATTTTCTTTAAAGCCATGATGTATCATAAAGATACTACCTGAAAGAAGCCAAATTTATTCCTTTTGGCCTTTATAATGGATGTATTCTGCACTGAGTTTCAATATCCCAATTTGGGATGGAAGTCGACTTTACCAGACCCTCTGGTACCTATTTATTATTCAACACCGTGGGATGCTAATTATGCAACTATATTTTATGAAATCAATGAACATTTCTTTGGCAGCATTTGTTTTTCAATAATCAAATAGGAAGCTCCCGTGTTTTCAGCTGAGGCTAGAACTTTCATTGCCACAATGGGTGACTGGTATGTTGGCGAGTCATTTTCATACATCCGAATTTGGGGTAACAATATTGTCCACATGCTGCCCAAGATAGTTCATGACAGGTTGGTCATTGAATAGGTTTCTTTCCAGACTGTAACTGATGGTGTCTACAAGAAATTAGTTGGTTCTAAAAAGAAAGGATGGCCTAAATTCCCTTTGGATCTCAGGCCATTGGTTGTTCCAACTCCATCTTGGGCTGTAGTGATGGGTGACTAGGTAGCTTCATTGAAACTTGGTTTTTCTAGCAAAAGGAAACATGACCCTAAAGGGTTTCTTAGTGCCCATTTCAAGCAACACCATGTCAATATTGATTATGTTCATGAGGAAGTCCCTAATGATTCTATTGATCATGGAGTGAAATTTTTTTTTTCTGAAGTCTTGGATAGAGCTAAAACCAAGGATGAACAAAACCTTATTTTACAATATCAACAGGAGATTAAAACTAGGGTTTTGGTTTACATGACAATGAAGCTGAACATACTAGAAAAGGTAAGAAAAGATAGAAAAGGTAAAGAAGCTCACGAAGTGGAAGGTACATCAATGATAACCTATCCAAATGGAGGTAAAGGTAAAATACCTATGGAAGATATTCCATAGGTAACTGTTGCTCAACAATTAAAATCTATATTGTAGACTTCTCAGTAATCAAAGCAGAAATTATCCCACATGAATTTTGAATTGGATACTTAAGTAGCTGCAGTTGTTAACCCTGCTGTCGACATTCAGGTAACTACTATAGATACTCAGGTATGTGATTAACAAGCAAAGACTGAGGTTAAGCCATTTAAGAAACATAAAATTAAGATAACTGCTACTAAAACCCCTAATATAGACTTGAGTGACTGTGATACCGAAGAAGAGGTGACTACCCCTATGCTTGTGCTCGAAGAAGCAGATGAATATTTACAAGCATTTACAGATTGTTTGAATGTTAATGATATGAAAGGTTCTATCCCTGTTCCGAAGATTTCACAATCCACTTCTGAGTCTAACTCTTCAACTTCAGTATTTCTCCTCTCATCCATCCAAACTCTCTCTAGTTTTCCTGCTGGAGCAATCCCATTACCTTCACTATCTCAACTCTATCATACTTTGACCTTTACATCTACCCCTATCATACCTATCTTAGTCCAACCTCCTAGGTTTCAATATACTCTTGCAGAGACTCAGCCCCTGAAAATTCCTCTGCAATTACCCTCATTTACCCTTTCATCATCATCAATCCCTGAGAAAAGTTTGGTGCCTTCATTATCACTTCAAGCTGCTAACGTTCACATTCCATCTCCCGAAACTTCCATCCCAGTCTTCTCTTCAACCTCTAAAACAACACTTGATCAAAACATCTCTTTTCCATTACCTACTTCTCATATTACTATGCCTATACCCACTGCCACCATAACTCAGACATCTTCCTTGGTTTCAGCAATAAATGTGACTTCACCCTTTACTGAATCAGTGGATTAGTTTGAAGAAGATAATGTAGTCGCTCTTGGGGATTAGTTTTACAAAAAATCATCCAAGGAAGTGCTTAGAAAGGGAAAGAAGAGAAGCAGAGATCAAGGTGGTGTTGAAGCTAATCAGATAATCTAGACACATCAATATGGTGATCCTCAGGTAGATGCTGTTGATACAGCTATAGCTTTGGGTACATTCATAGGTGCTAATCTTGATGCATTTAACACATTGAATAGGGAGTTTGACAGAGGAAAGGAAGAAATAAAAAAGATTGAAGAAGAGTTGGACAGGACCGGAAGGGAACATGCTGCTTATGTTGCTGATATTAAAAAGGTATCTGAAAATAGATTGAATGAATTGCAGTTGAAGAATACTTCTCTCCAAGCTGAATTGTAGAAGGAATAGACTACAGATGCCGCTATTACATGAAGGATAGCTACACTTGAAAAACAATGCGAAGATGCAACTGCAAGTGCAGCTTCCTTTGCTTTTTCTAGGTTTTCTCAATAGGAGTTTAATGATTTGGCCATCCAGGTAATTCAAGAGCATCATGAGTTGATAACTGAAATGTTTAGGACTCTGGATGATATTTTCGAGACTCGTGTTTGGCAAGATGTCTGTCACTCTTGAGGAGAAAAAACCAAAAGATAACAAGATTCTAAGGCTTATGATGTTATTTTGGATTGGTAAAGGTATATGAAGGATAGACCGGAGAATATCACTATCATTAGCATTTTTCAACTGAAGAAAATTAGAACTGTTTGGAGTGCTTGGATTAATTTGAATGAGATGATCGAAGATACCCTTTAGAAGGCGCATGCTATTTGGAATAAGGTGGCATGCTGTTGATAATATTATGGAAATATTGGACTTTCCTAACATGGACCTCATTGAAAATGATTGTCCGCCAAAGCTAATGACTGAACATGTTGATCGTCGGTGCGATGAAGCTAAAGATAAAATTCAAGGTCTTGACCATATCAACATTGAAGACATGGACCAGTTAGTAAGACAACCTTTTGCAGTTGAAGGAAATATTCACATTTTTATCCATATTTGGTACAAGTTGTCTAAGAACGAGATTGACAATTTTAAATGTGATGCCCAACTTGGGTTTGAAACAACAAGTTAGCCAAACATAGATGAATTTTTGGAGATTTGGGTTAGGTGGCGAGAATTTCTTGGTTATTAGTTTCTTATGGATATTCCAATCCCAGTTTCTTGGGGACTCATTATTTTGTAACTATTATTTAAAGGGGAAGTTTCTCATGTAATGGGGGAATTTCAGAGGAGAAAATCAGCAAAGGATTCTAGAGAAACTCTGATTAATGCAAGTCTTGTAATTTGTTACAAAATTTCAGTAATACAATGAAGTTATTCTCTTAGATCCTCTTTGTTTATTTGGTCAAGTTTCCTTGATAATATTGATTTTTTTTACTTCAAATTGCTTATCAAACTATGTTAATCTTCTGAAATTCATAAGTACATTTATCTATAGTTTTGCTTTATATTTACTCATGATCTATGTATGATTAAGGTTTTAAATGAGTTTATTCAATTAAATTTTTATCTATTTCTGGAAATGATTCATAGACAGTTATAATCTATGTTAATTTTTCAATTAACATATTAATCACAAGTTAATATTGAATGTTTCGAAATCTTTAAATTACCATTAGCCAATTTTGATTGATTGATAGTAATTTGAGTTGATAAGTAATTAAATCTCTTTCACATTTCTGTTAAATTGATGAACATACTTATCTGTTTTCATATCAAGTTAACCTGTACATCAAACGATATCCTTCTTAAGGTAACTCTAGCTTAGTTCATATTTCCTTTCTAGGTAGATTGTTTTAGAATTAAGAATTTTTTCTTCCTTGTATAGAAATACAGATCCTTCTAGGATCAAAACTCATCGACTCAAAGAGTGCCAATGGAGGCCGAATATACGTGGGTGTTAACCACACGAAAAATCTTGAGGATAGGGTAATACTTGCGTAGGATTTCCTGAAGCCTTTGGTTGGGTTTTCATTCTCTGTTGTGAGCCTTGGAACACATTCCAATGACCAAATTACCCGAGGCTTCAACATGGCCCTCGATAATCATCGCTCTAGTGACGAAAATAGAGTTTTGTCACTATAGAGATGAATGTTCATGGCAAGAGTAGCATATATGAGTTGTTTGTCACTGTAGCAACAAAAGCTTAACACGTGCAACATCAATGATCAACACAGTAATGATAATTGAATTTTTGTTATTGTTGAACTTTGATCATTGTGCATTTTTGCTGGAACCGCCACAATCATTGATCTATAAATACATGTTCTTAAGACATATTTTAACAAATTATTTTCGATAGTTGCAACAATTTTTTTGCTGATTGTTTGATTTGTGATGTCAAGAGTCCTATACTGGTTTAACACATCGAATTTTTGATCTCCTTCTGTTTCTAGGTTCGCATTTTTAAATTTTGTCTCCTTTAATGTGTAGGGTCATATATAAAGTGAGTCGACTATTCATTTTCTCCTCAATACTAATGCTTATATATATTTTTCACTTAGAATTTGATACACACATGATCCTTTTTTAAAGTCCATGGAGGGTAATTAGAATTTTCACTTTCCATGTCACGTCCTTTAATTTCATGTCTCCTTTAATATATATATACTCTATTCAATTGATTTATATATTGATAGAGTTTTTTTGCTTCTTATAGGCTATTAGAACATGCCAAATAAATATACTTGTGAAGAAAATAATAAGAGGTATGCTAAGTTTAAGGCAACATTGGAGGCGAAGGGTGATGGAAAGTGTTATTTCCCTTGCAATGATTGTAGGGGTTTGCGAATGAGAATTTCTTTAATAACAATAACTGGAAAACATTGTAAGGAGAAGGGACATACTGAAGGGGGATATGAATATCATCCCTTGGTAAGACATTATTCATTACATAATGTACTTCTTGTAATATTACTGATCATGTATTCATAAAATGTTTTATCATTTTAAATATATGTGTTGTATATTATACATTAATGTTATTACATTGTTTGTAAATATAAATACAATTCCCCCTAAATGTCGACGTCCAAAGAGCTATTTGCCACATAATAGTAGAAATACTACTTTACAATTTGAGGAACATGGAGATTAGAACATTGAAGATCGATTTATTAATAATCATATGGACGGAGATGACGTTATTGATACAAATGACAAAGATGAGATAAATATATTGATCCAAGACACATTTCCTCCATTGGATGGGGACAACCTCCATGACATTTAGTATGTTACTCTACTTGAGAAGTCCCAAGAACGTCTTTATGAAGGCTCAACAATAAATCTTCTATATTCTATATTGTTGTTGGTGAACTTGAATGTTTTGAATGGTTTATCAAACACTTGTTTCACACATCTCCCAATGCATGTAATGTATTAATTGCATCTTCACATGGTATCAAAAGTTGATCATTTTATTTTATTTTTAGTCTTAATTAATTCGTAAATTATGTGTTGGTCACTGCAGTTGATAATTAATTCATAAATAAAGTGCTCAATATAAATTGTCAACCCAGGGAAGTCTGGTTATTTCAAATGCAACTACGTAAAAATATATGCATGAACACACAATAATTGATAATCATAAATCACCATGTTCATTCAGAATAAAACCTTGTAACCTTATACCGTGTTCTTCCACTGATCAATTCAATCCTTAATGCTAATTCAATCTTCAAGAATAAAAAGATTCATAATCCTTCAAATCACAACAATTCAGAGAATAAATATCTAGTTTTACTTTTGTGAGCAGTTAAATCCAATCTACTGTTGTAAGGAAAGCTGTTTTTCAATTAAAACACTTTGAAACAATATTTTCATTCAATAAAATCACACATCACTACTAGTTTCAACAAAAGAGGAAGATCAACATTAATCAAATCAGGTGACATAATACATGTGTAACAACAATAATTCTTGAATTTGATGACATACTAATGGAAAGAAATTTATACACTACACAGTCGACTATTCAACAATTATATTCCTAATTAACTAGCCACTTCAACAACTCAACATGAAATGTTTATAAAAACTCAAAACACATTGTTGCAAAAACTAATAAATATATGTAAATAGATCAAGAACTAATACACAATATATCATGAAAATTCTAACACACAATAGATTAGGAAATTTCTAACAGAGACGCCTTCACAAATTAGAAGGAACTAATACACAATAGATCAAGGAAATTATGCCATTTTCATTGATAAAATAAGTCAAGTACGAATCTTCTCCACCTATGTTACAATTTTTATTTCTTCAGTAGCCCCTTCATGGATATCCCAATTCTCTTTAAATACTAAGGATGAGCAATTGAGATCCTTCAAATTCAGACATCCATGAGGATCGAAGATCCTCATGCTATCGAATCAATATCCAGAATAGAAACAATTACATCATATTATTACAATAGCAACAAAGACCCTTTCATAAGCATTTCCAGTTTAACATATCGAACAAATCCAATTCCTTTTCATTATAAATGATCCACGTAGATGAATAGGTTGACCTATCCCGCAAGGACCCCGAACTAGTGCCCAAAAGAAATGGAATTGCACACCCATAAATTTAATTTCCCATATGTATCGACAAGATGAGACACCTAAATCATCGTGTATCGGCAGGTTGTTTGATCCAAATTTCCTGTATCCTTTAACTGTCTTCATTAATCTATCACTGGTTAGATTTTTAAGGAAACAAAACCCATAAACAAAGATAAATTTAAGCATTAATTTGAAAAAATAAAGATGAATTATACCTTCGCATAATCATGCTTTTTCTTAGAGAAAATACCATTTTGGTTGAATGATAAAGGAAAATAGGGAAAAAGGTCCACGAAAAAAGAAAGAAAAAAGGGTCATTTTTAGCACCTAACATCTTCCCCTAACTATACAGTTGCATGTCCTCATGCAAAAAACTCCCATCAGTACGAATTTGAATCGAGATCAAAGCTTCTTCTGTGTAGGTGAGTGAAATTGAAAAAAGATACATGTTTATCTTCCACGTTTTTGTATCCTTGGCAAATAACCAGTTCTCCCCAACACTTTTTTATGCCTTTTTTGTCAACCTGTATATTCCTATGTATTCTTTCCTAGGAAACCATATTAAAGGGAAATTAGAATCTAAAACCCAACCAATTTGGTCCACATATCTAAATGGAATCAACATAAAAATGAACCTGAGACAGAGCATAAGTGAAGTTTTCAAAACAATAAGGATCCCTTGTCCTCATAAGTTGCGGATATGCTTCCCACCTGCATTTACTGCCTTCCTGTGCATAAGGTTTTTGTTTCATTATGAGTTGTACAAATTTGTTTATCACATGACATTGAAGTTCTATCATCTAATTGGCTCTTAGTGGGGAGGAAATAAATCTCTTATGGCCGTCAATAATTGCATCAAGGGATTGTGGTTCACATCGGATCCATAAAGTAGAGTTATCCTCATTTTTTTGAATGGTCTGAAAGGCGTTCCACCAAATCATCTGGTTAATGACAAAATAAGTAAATTCCCTTAGACTCACATCCCCTATATAAGGAATGGGATTAAACGTAACATTCATAAAACAAGCTAACTCATGTAGATACAATTCATGTAAGAGATTATGTTCAAAAAAATCACTTTGAGCCCAAAATTGAGGAACTATGAAAAGATGACGAGGCCTTCCTTCCTTAAGAGACTTCAACTTAAAAAGAGTCAATTGTTCATAAAGGAAAACAAAATAAGGAGGTGATAGACTCCTACAACTTAGTAGTTCTTGAATTAATGCATACAATTGTTCCTTTTCTTGCTTCATAGTTTTATATCTCCTTAGTTCCTTTAATTATGACTGCAATTTTTCCCAACGAAACATATGAAAGTTCAATTCTTCAACCCACTTCTCTCTAAGTTCCTTAATGAATTTCTTATGTGCGGGCAGAGGAATCATCCCTTCTCCATGCAAGGTAGATTGATATTTCCATTTATTCACTTCAACTTTTAGCAGAGAAATTACCTCTGCCACAATCTGTGTATCTTCATCTTATTCATCCCGTTTGATGATATTAGAAGGCTCCTGAACCTTTATATCACCATTTATCCTAGGAAGAGTGAAGTCTTAAGTTGCTGGTTCTTTTGTTTCAACAACTAAATTTTTTGTCTCAACTTTTTTTTTTTGTGCCACTGATTCTTGTGTTAGAGTGGTATCCTTGTTTTTTGATGTCACTAGTTCTTGTTTTACAATGACATTTTCTTGGGTCACTGGTTCTTGTGTTTCAATGACTTATCGTTGCTGAGGCAACTCTTCCACATATTCTTGTGTTTTCATGTCCGATGCCTTCTCCCCAGCAGGTCTGGGATTATTCTCTTCTTGCAATGTTCCAGCTTCTTCCCGTCTTAACTGCATAAGTATCCAAGATGAAGGTTCCATAAGAGTGACCTTGTATGCTGCGAGTCTAAATATACCTCCACATTCCAAGCATGTATATTCATCATGCACAACACCTTTTGAAAAGAAAGATTCCATCTGATCAACAACTTCAACTAGTGTGTTTAGTCTATGACCCGCTTGATTTTTTAGAGTATCTTTTAAACCTTGAGAACCTATACATCCCATTTCAACATGTCATTTTCTAAAAGTAAAGTCTCTAATTGAACTAGACCATCTTCTACAACAGGTTCTTGTGGATCTACAAAACTTGGTATTGGGGTTGAGTTGTTGCCTGGTTCTTGTGTTTTAGGAGTAACTCCTCATATCCCATCTACATCCTCTAGTTCTTGTGTGACAGGGGATGATCAAGGTCTTAATATTGTAATTTCAGTATTTGTCTTATGCATTTGTGTTGCCTCTGGTGTGGCAGTATCCCTGGTCCTCATTTTTTTAGTTGACGGGGAGAGTGCGCTTGCATGCTCAATCTTCTCTTATTTAATCATGGCCTAGGAGAAATAAACCCCTTTTTAATTATTTAAACCTCATATATAATGGGAGAATCATCCTTTCGTGATGATTCTTTTCCCAATCTCTTTATTTCTTCTTGTTTATTAGAGGTTTCAACCTCCTGAGTTACCTTCCCTGAATTTTCAATCCCCTCCATCAACCTTTATTCACTAATTTCCCTTGGAAATAATTCTTGATTTATTTCATGAGGATCTTTAGGTCTTGTTACTAATTCCTAATTCATGGGAGGTAAAACCATGTTGTCATGAGCCATGGTTTCTTTGGAGGGTTTTCTTCCATTACATTCTTCAATAAATTCATGCGACTACCTGAGAATTATCCTTGGAATGTCCACCTGTCGAAATGAGCTTCCAATTGGATCCTGTGGGTTTGTACCCTAGGAAAAATTTACATTCATAGACTCCAACTCATTCAATCCTTGGTCAATTTATACTTCTCTAGATTCCCTGCCCATTTCTCTTCTTGACAAGCTGTGTTCATTCTCCTCTTCGGTCTCATTGTCTCCTTCTTCCATGGCCAAAGGATTTATCCTCATAATGAATTGAACCGATGATTGATGCCTTTGTTCCATCTCCCTTAATACTATTAATTTAATGAGGCCATGGTTGGTGATGGAATCCTGGGGGTACTGAGACCTTCTCACATAATGTGCCATATTTTGTAGAGACCTCAAAAGATAATAAGGCATATTCACTAAAGTACCATGACCCAGATGAGACAAAAGACAAAGTCATATGTGTAAATAACTTGGTACCTACCTTCATAGGTGATATATT
This sequence comes from Pseudotsuga menziesii, assembly GCA_001517045.1. NCBI lineage: Eukaryota > Viridiplantae > Streptophyta > Pinopsida > Pinales > Pinaceae > Pseudotsuga > Pseudotsuga menziesii. The sequence goes on from LPNX010704503.1 coordinate 250,722, forward strand.
GTTTTAGGAATATTGCAACATGGTCCCAAGGGTAGGAAAAAGACTCCAAATGTAGTCCCCCATTCTCTTGATTGAACATTCTCTGCTAGTGCTAAAAAATGTTCTTTTGCGCTTGACACAAGAATCTTTCGGCCAAACTAGTTCCTTCCTATTCTAGGAAAACCTGTTACTTCTACTATGACTTGCTTAGAAACTTCAATTATCAACCCTGCATATTTTGAATGATCTTTCGTCATATTTTGTGCAAACTGTAATGTTGTAGCCTCATTGAACTAAGTCAACCTCTCAAAATATGTTGTCTAACCAGCTTCCTCAAAAATTCTAAAAACTTCCACATTTTGGCGCAGTGCATCCATCGTCTTTGGTTTATGGCTAGCTGTGAAACCTTCAATGATATCCTTCTTCAAGAATCTTAGTTACACATGTAATTAGAAAAAATTCCAAATTGGGATACTGGAGTTGCGGCATGCCAAAAAAAATCTACAGTGGGAATGTTGTTGGGTGTTTTTAGAAATTAGGTGGCATAACTGTAGTATAATGAAACAGAAGGTCATGGCAGAAGTTATTGCATGGATTGGATAAACCGATGAAGGTTAATAAGAAATGAGAGCATAATAACATCCCCCTTCTCCCAACTAAAAATATTGGCTCAAACAATTGCTGATGAGGACGATCAAGGAGGGTATATTCATGATTATTTGTCAATTCATGCTTATTCATATATGTGGTTAGTATCTGTACTGTTTACACTTACCATGACTGATCAACAAATTGACGTGACCCGCTTTCCTTGTCATATCTCTTAGTACATAGGTGTTCCTCGTCACGTGGATGCATGGATCATGGGGACCTTAACATAATGAGAGAAATGAACACGTCCACATCAAACCCAACTCTATCAGTGAGTAGAGAAATTGGTAGAATTCCAACATCCTTTTTGGAAATATAACAGAAATGGTACTAAAAACTAGTAGAATTAGATAAGCTAGTGGAGTTTCATCAAAGAATTTGATGGATTTTCGACAAAGAATGTGGTAGAGTTTCAGTAGAAAGCAGAGAAATTGACGGATTTTTGGAAAATAATGTGGCCGAGTTTCAACTGAAAGCAGATAAATGGGCAAATAATGTGGTAGAGTTTCATCAAAAAGCTGAGAGATTGGCAAAGTTACGACAAAGAATGTGGTAGAGTTTCAGTAGAAAGCAGAGAAATTGGCAGAGTTTCAACGAAGAAGGTGACGGAGTTTCAGTTGAAAGAGGAGAAACTGGTGGAGTTTTGGAAAAGAAGGTTGCAGCGTTTTAGCTAAAAGCGGAGAAATTGTCAGAGTTTTGGAAAAAAATGCAGCAGAGTTTCAACAGAAAGTAGAATTTCAATAACATCCAAACCAAATGGCTTCAACATAAATTTGACATTTCCTTCACTACTCCTTGTAGATGGATGTTCAACGACTAGAGAGGACTATCTTCAATGTCTACAATCGAGTGACTCGATTTGATTGTTTTGTTGGTCCTCCGTATTTAAATCCCTAGATACAAGTCCTGTACACAAACCATCAAATTGAACTAACAAAGATCATCAGATATTTTAATAAACCTAAACTATTAACCTAGAAAGACGACTAAAATTAAACAAATTTATTTATGTACAATTTTAATGGAAAATGCATCAGAGATTAAGGAGTTGCGGTAACATGAGAAAAATCCTATTCTTTTACCAATTGAAAGTTCATATTAGAAGAAACACAAGAGGTGTGTTAGGATTATGATTTATTCTCCCTTTTCCCACATAAGTCTATTTGTTTATTTCCCTAGATTAGGAGGTATTCATCACTTCACTAGTGCATGAGGGACACATATACTAGACATCTAGCATTTACTATGCCTGTCTTCATGCATCTTGGTGCTTTAGGGATCGATCCCTATAATTTAGGAACCCACTCGGAGTGTCACCAACAATTTAAGGTAGTTGACTCTAGTAGGTATTCAGTCATGTACAGTTGTGCTCCGATCACCATCAGTTAGATCACTTCCAGTGTCTCAAGCACTAGTTTGCATGATTCAAGGGGATATAAGTGCCTTTGTTCACCTACCCTCTTCAGTTAACCAGTTGTGAGACTTTTTCACCTACCCTCTCCGGTTAACTGGATATTAACTATTTTAGTGATATGGAGTTGCATTAGTAAGATCTAGTGGCAATTTTCCCACATCGAGTTAGCTCTTAAGTCAGTCTAGGTTGGTAGATTCAACTGCCTCTTTAGGTATTTGAATTATTCCTTGATATTGTATTATATATTCATCCATAAGGTGAATATTATTGTAATGGAAGATTTCTCATATTGTTCTTCAACTCATTGTGTAATAGAAATTATTCTTCTTTGTATTTTTCTTGTGCAATCTATGTGAAGACTATTTCATCCTAAGGTTTTCCTGTCAAAATATAATATGGTACTAGAGCCTGGTCAGGATATTATAATATCCATCGGATACTTCCATTGATGCACCAAATATTGTGTGCATTATTGAAGAAGAGGTTGATTTGTCTTACATAAATTTTCTTTCTAGTTTTGTGTAGGTACAAAAATTTCAAGATGAATAAAATGCTCATTCAATTTGAATTTGTGAAAGTATCCTTCTGCTGCTGCTATAAATGTTTTTGAGAAATTTGATTTCTCATGTTTTCATGCAGCTTCTCCAAATGAGGATATTCGAACCTCCCTTGTTGAAGAAAAAAATATCATTCCATCCCACTCAGTGATTCTCCAGTGATTCTTCTATCCTAAATTTTGTGCAAAGTTTTCCAGTGACTACTCAAGGAGTTGAAGAGAAATTCGATTCCTCTCTCTCCAATATTTTTGCTGGTGTGTATAGAAGTGATATTTTGGATGTTATGGAAGAAATATTAGATTTCAGAATTGATCCATTCACCCTCAAATATCCAATTCTTCTAGTGAATTCCTGCTTGATCAATTGCACCAATAAACAAAGTTTTGCTGAAGAAGGAGAAAATTGTGTTAGAAAACAGGACCATAGAGCAATAACAGATATACAGTTAAATCAATAAACAAGATGCAAAAACACATTAAAACATTATATAGAGACACAGATATAACATGGTTCACCCAAACGATGGGCTACATCCACAAAGAAATTTGCCAGTCCTTTTATTACAGTAGAGAAAGATGAAGGGATACACCTTGCAACAAAACCGTTGCACTTCCTCTTCATGCTCTCACAGTATCTCTTCTAGTACAATAGGATACCATACCCAGTTGATTTACAATGCTCTCTTTTATAGGGGAAATACAATGAGAAAATTCTAGGGTTAACCCAATACCATGGGTCCGCAATATTGTTGGCCAACACACATCCCAATTTTTTTTTTTGGGGGCTCCGCTCCTGAACCCCCGTTTTCTCAGGGATGTTGCCCCTGAACCCCCGTGTCTCGTGGGCATTTCCCTCGAACCCCTTTTTTCGGTGCGCTACCCTGAAACCCAAGGTAGGGGGAATGAGTGTACAATACTCCTGGGTTACAATCACAACTGAATAATATCTCTAGATCTGGAATATCAGGCTCCACAACCAACAATCTCCCGCTTGGAGAGTAATCACAGCAACTCCACCGCTACTGCACGTGCTGGACTATGTTCTGGACCTTGGACTTAGCAAATTTCTTCTTTTCACCTTCATGCTTTAAGGCCAACAGAAACCGAGCAGGAACTCAATTTCTTTCTGGTTACTCCCTTTGTCAACATGTCTGCAGGATTCTAGCTAGTGTGAATCTTTTCCAGTTTTAACAGTTCTTCATCTAGAACAGATCTTATGAAGTGGTACTTGAGTTGTATATGTTTAGTCCTCGAATGAAAGGATGAGTTCTTTGCAAGATGAATGGCACTTTGGCTGTCACTGTACAACCTACTATTCTCCTGTTTCTTACCCAATTCTTCCATGAACCTCTGTAACCAAATCATATCCTTACTAGCCTCTGTAGCAGCAACATACTCTGCTTCTATTGTTGAAAGTGCAACAACCTGTTGCAGTTTTGAAATCCAACTTGCTGTTGTTCCACCTATAGTGAACACATACCCTATGTTGCTCCTCTTGCTGTCTTTATCACCAGCCATATCTGCATCAACATATCCCTGTAGAACAGTGTCCGAACCTCCAAAACATAATGCATGAGAAGTGGTACCTCTCAAATACCTGAGAATCAACTGTACTGCTTTCCAATACTCTTTACCTGGATTATTCATATACCTGCTCACAACTCCCACTGCGTATGCAATATTTGGTCTTGTGCACACCATGGCATACATCAAGCTCCCAAATGCTGATGAATAGGGAATCTTGGACATGTAATCTATCTCTTCCTGTGTCTCTGGACACATATACTTGCTTAGTTTGAAATGGCTTGCCAAAGGTGTGCTGACTGGTTTTCCATTCTGCATTCTAAACCTCTGCAACACCTTTTCTATGTACTCACCTTGAGACAATGTCAATTTGTGATTTTTCCTATCTCTTGTTATTCTCATACCAAGGATTTGCTTTGCAGCACCCAAATCCTTCATCGCAAATGACTTAGCTAGTTTCCTTTTGAGCACATTTATATCCTGCATGTTAGACCTTGCAACAAGCATGCCATCCACATACAATAACAAGATAATATATCTTTCGTTATCTAGCCTCTTGAAATAAACACAGTGGTCAGAATGACATCTATCATAACCTTGTTCTGTCATAAACTTATCAAATTTTAAATACCACTGCCTTGGAGCTTGCTTCAGGCCATACAAGCTCTTCTTCAACCCGCAAACAAAATTCTCCTTCCCTTTGACCTCATACCCTTGTGGCTGCTGCATATAAATCTCTTCCTCCAAATCCCTATGGAGAAAGGCTCTTTTTTACATCTAATTGTCCAAGATGCAAATATTCTACCACCACTAGACTTAAAATAGTTCTAATTGAAGTAATTTTAACAACAGGAGAAAATATTTCGTCAAAGTCTATACCCTTTTTTTGTGCAAACCCATTTACAACAAGTCTAGCCTTGTACCGCTTCTTCCCTCCATCTTCTTCCTTCAACCTGTAAACCCATTTATCCTGCAATGCCCTTTTTTCTGCAGGCAACTTAACCAAATCCCAAGTTTGGTTTCTTACCAATGAGTCCATCTCCTCATCCATGGCTTGCTCCCACTTCTTTCTAGTTTCTACCTGCATTGCTTCTTCAAAACATTCTGGTTCACCAGAAGCAGTCATCAATAAATAATATAGTGAAGGAGAGAATCGTTCAGGAGGTCTACTTAACCTGGTATACTTTCTTATAGTTGTAGGAGTTTTAGGTACTTGCTGCTGCTCTTGATTTTCTGGTGATTTTGGAACTTCATTTTCTTTGATTTCATCAAGCACTATGTACTCTATGTTTTCCTTTTCTTCTTTCTTTCCCTGCAACTGATCTTTGTACATGACCTTTTCATTGAATACTACATCTCTGCTCCTAATGATTTTGTGATTTTTAAGATCCCATAAGCGGTAACCAAAATCATCAACCCCGTATCCAATAAAGTTACATTTCTTGGATTTAGCCTCAAGCTTTGTTCTATCATCTTTATCGATATGGACAAATGCTTCACAACCAAAAGTTCTCAGAAATGAGTATTTTACCTGTTTACCTGTCCATGCCTCCTGTGGAATGCCACCATCCGAAGCACTTGAAGGCCCTCTGTTTATTAAATAAACAACAGTGTTTACAACATCAACCCAAAACTGTAAGGGCAACCCTGCATGCAATCCAATACACCTTGCATGCTCCATGATCGTTCTGTTCATCCTTTATGACACATCATTTTCTTGGGGTGTTCCAGGGACTGTCTTATCTCTACGAATCCCATTGTGTGAACAGTAAATGTCAAAATCCTTGCTGCAGTACTCGCCTCCATTATCATATATGAGACATTTCAACCCTTTTTCTTGTCTCATTCTCAGCCAAAGCTTTCCACTTCTTAAAAGTATCAAACACATCAGATTTTTGTCTAATGCAATAAACCCAAGTTTTTCTAGTTGCATCATCAATAAAAGTAACATAATAATGAGATCCACCAAGAGATTGTACCTGAGTTGGTCCCCATACATATGTATGGACAATATCTATTTTTTCACTCGTCTTTTGTTTCCCAACCCTGAGAAATCTAACTCTCTTTTGTTTTCCATAAACACAGTTCTCACAAAATTCCAAACTTACCTGCTTCAGGTCTGGAAGCAGTTTCCTTGAGTGGAGAATCTGCATCCCCTTCTCACTCATGTGGCCAAGCCTATGATGCCACAACGCTGCACCTGTTTCTGTGGAAGCTACAGAAATAGAATAATCAGTATTATGAGGACATAAATATAACCTACTTATCCTATCTCCTTTTGTAATTACCATTGATCCTTTAGTGACCTTCCACCACGTTTCTCCAAACGTAGACAAACAGTCACCATATCGCAATTGCCTGTTGAGATCAGATTTCTTTTCATAGTAGGAATGTGCCTTACATCCTTTGGAAACCAGTCATTTCCATTATTTATCTTAATCCGTACCTTACCCTTTCCAACAATTTTACATGGTTCATCATCCCCCAATAACACATGCCCAAAATCACCTTGAACATAATCATAAAAGAATTTCCTATGGGGTGTAGCATGACATGAAGCCCCTGAATATACTACCCAGTAATCACTAGTATTATCTAATGCAAGAATCAAAGCATCTTGTAACACATCACCTGCTACATTAGCTTCCTGGGTAGTCTCTTGCTGCCGCTCACCTTTCTTCTTTTGTGCTCTGCAGTCTTTATTTAGGTGTCCTTTCTTACCACAGTTCCAGCACTCTATTTTTTTGAATATAGACTTGGATCTTCCCTTTTTAGACTTTCCATGATTTCCTGGGCTCCTTCCTCTCTCGTTTTGTCTCCCTTTTCTCTCCATGGTCAACGCATTACCTGATGTCTCACCTGTGCTTTTTCTTCACATTTCCTCGCTAAGAATAACACCAACAACATCATCAAACTTAAGAGTGTTTGAACTAGGGACAGAGTTACTTACAGCCATGACCAAGCTATTCCAGCTTTCTTGCAATGAGCACAAGATTAGAAAAGCCCTAAACTCATCATCAAAGTTCACTTTTACAGAACTTAACTGACTGGTAAGCGTATTAAACTCATTTAAATGGTCAGCAATAGATCCACCTTCCAACATCTTCATATTAAATAAACGCTTCATTAAAAATACCTTGTTAGAAGCCAAGGGTTTTTCGTAGAGCTTACTCAATGCGCTCATCACACCCTCTGTTTGTTTTTCTTTCGAAATATTGAAGGACATCGATGAAGCCAGGCACAGCCGTATTGTTCCTAGTTCCTTTTTGTCAAGAACCTCCCATTCTTCATCCTTCATAGCCGCCGACTGTTTTACTTTTCTGCCCAACGACAGGTACAGATCCTTCTGGTACAGATAGTCCTCCATTTGCATCTTCCATAATTGATAGTTTTGGCCATTAAATTTCTCGACCCTAAACTTTCCTTCTTCTGTCATTGCTCCCAATCGAACCAGAAACCCTTCTTTCCTGTGAGTTTACAAACCAAATAGACCTTTTGGCTCTGATACCAATTGTTAGAAAACAGGACCGTAGAGCAATAATAGATATACAGTTAAATCAATAAACAAGATGCAAAAACACATTAAAACATTATAGAGAGACATAGATATAACGTGGTTCACCCAAACGATGGGCTACGTCCACAAAGAAATTTGCCAGTCCTTTTATTACAGTCCATAAAGATGAAGGGATACACCCTGTAGAAAAATCATTGCACTTCCTCTTCACACTCTCACAGTCTCTCTTCCATTACAATACAATACCATACTCAGTCAATTTACAATGCTCTCTTTTATAGGGGAAATACAATGAGAAAATTCTAGGGTTGACCCAATACCATGGGTCCGCAATACTTTGGCCAACACACATCCCAATTTTTTTTTTCGGGGGCTCCGCCCCCTAACCCCCGTTTTCTCGGGGGTGCTGCCCCTGAACCCCCCTGTCTTGGGGATGTTGCCCCCGAACCCCCTTTTTCGGTGCACTGTCTTGAACCCCAAGGCAGGGGGAACGAGTGTACAGTACTCCTGGGTTACAATCACAACTGAATAATATCTCTAGATCTGGAAGATTAGGCTCCACAACCAACAAATTGTGCATCTACCATCTCAATGGCGCACTTGGAAATTTTGTTCCACATTCTTAGATATTATCACACATTATTTGGTTCAAAGTAAGAGTTTCAATGCCTCTCAGTTATGCTTGCAATTGATCTCATGAATTTTGATGTGAAAAGTCAAGCACCTCAAGTCTCTTTCAAATTTAATGATGGGGATTCGATGTCAGTTTCTTCTTATGAGTTTTATGATATTAAATTTTGTGAATCATTGGATATTTTGGAAGCTATATCAGATTATGGAGGTCAAGCATTCTCTCTCCATGGTCCCAGGCCTCCTCCTCCTTCCTACTCAATCACATGCTCATCTCCTAATAGTGCTAGAAAAGTTGTAGACCTCTTGCATTCGCTTGGATGCTTGCTCCTCTCATTTGGAGATGATTTTACTTCACATGGTTTTAAGTATCAAGCACATAAAGACTGATTTGAACCTGATTTCAAGATCAAGTTAAGTGAGCACTCACTTTTTCTGTTCCGTCAGATTATCTTAGTTGTTCTACATGGTCCCATATTATCTTATGCAGTTGTATATGTTCCTTATCAATTTGAGCATATTTCTCTTCTTCCCAGGAAGAACATCCCTCCATACATCTAATCAAGTTCACACTTACTTGGATTTGGAACATTTTATTTTTTGGTATATCTGATGTCCATTTTTGAGGAAATATTTCCCCATGCGGGTTTTCCTTTTTTTGCCCTCATTTTACATGGATAATAATTTTATACTCATATATTGTAATAGGTGACCTTTGGTATTAGTCACCAAGGCCCAGTTTGTCGAAAATTAGGATTAAAGGGGGATGTTAGGATTATTATTAATCCTCCCTTTTCCCAAATACATCTATTTATTTATTTCCCTATCTTAGGAGGTCTTCATCACTTCACTAGTGCATGAGGGACACATATACTAGACATATACCGCTCACTATGCCTGGATGCATGCATTTTGGTGCTCCAAGGATCAATACCTATAATTTAGGAACCAACTCGAAGTGTCACAAACAGTTTCCAATAGTTGACTCCAGTAGGTATCCAGTCATGTCCAGTTGTGCTTTGATCTCCATCAGTTAGATCACTTCCAAGGTCTCTAACGCCGGTTTGAATGATTCAAGGGAATATAGGTGAATGTTTTTACCTACCCACTTCAATTAACTAGTTTTGAGCCTTTTTTCACCTACCCTCTTCAGTTAATTGGTTATTAACTATTTTAGTGATCTGTAGTTGCACTAGTTAGCTCTAGCGGTGATTTTCCCACATTGAGTTAGCTCCTAAGTCAGTATAGGTTGGTAGATTCAACTACCTCTTCAGGTATTCAAATTATTCATTGATATTGTATTATATATTCACCCATAATGTAAATATTATTGAAATGGAATATTTCTCATATTGTTCTTCAACTCATTGTGTAATAACAATTATTCTTCTCTATATTTTTCTTGTGTAATCTATGTGAAGACTATTTTTGTCCCAAGATCTTTCTGTTAGAATCTAATAAGGTGACTTCATTCTTTAAAAGTGGATTATGATAGATTCGTAACTAATGACCATTAGAAAAAAATGGTGTCTGTTGTTCATCTATTGTGGTCAATCAAACAGTTTCATTATTAAACACTGTGTCCACCTTGTATGGTCCCAACCATCTCATGCACAATTTTCCTTTTAAGTCCTTATTGAATTGTGAGTTGTACAATAAATACCAATATCCTTCCTGAAACACCTTATTTTTAATAAACCGATAATGCCACCTAGAATGTTGCTGCTGAATCACCGGACTCTTATGTATAGCAGCTGCACGTTTCTCGTCCAATTCGTTTAATTAATTTAGCTGATCTTTCTGGGATTCTATGAAATCCATATTTTCTTCCATGACAGTTCTTAAGGTATTAATTTCAAACTCAACAAGAAACACATGATTTTTTCCATATCCATCTCATAAGGGGATTTTTTTCATCGCGAAATGAATCCCTAACAAGCCTTCAAATCACTACAATTAGGAGAATAATTAGCTAGTTTTAGTTTTGCAAGAAGTTAAATCTAATCTGTTGTTGTAAGGGAGGATGTTATGCAATGAAACACTTTGAAACAATATTTTCATTAAATAAAATCATCCATAAGCAACAGATCGAACTAATATAATGCCTTATGAACATCAATGAGCCATGTAGATGAATAGGTTGACCTATCCTGCAATGACCCTGGGCTAGTTCCCAAAAGAAGTGGAACTACACACCCATAACTTTCCTTTCCCATGTGTATCGACAAGATGAGACACCCAAATCCTAGTATGTCAACAATATTATACACTTGAATCTTCGTGTATCAGTAGGATTTTTTATCCAAATTTCCCGCATCCTTTAACAGTCTTCATATATCCATCACAGGTTAGCTTAGTTAGGAAACAAAACCCATAAACAAAGATAAACTTAAGCATTAATTTGACCAAAAAAAAAGAATTATACCTACTCATAATCATTCTTTTCCTTCGAGAAAATACCATTTTGGTTGTAATAATAAAGGAAAATAGGGAAAAAGGTCCACGAAAAAAGAAAACAAAAGGGTCATTTTTAGCACCCAACATTAGGGATATGCAATATTTATGATTTATATTATTTATATTCCATTTTTTTCTCAATGTTGGAGATTGTTGGGTGAATTTATATTACCACCATCAAATAATTCACCACGCACATGTCGAGAGGTATTCTTGATTAGAATACCTCTTAGATTAGAATATTTACAAACGCATACTAATTCATACTAAAGAAACACACTTTTACCTAACAGATATACTACACAAGTTGATCTTAACTAACTCCTAAGTGTCTAAATATCCTAACATCCCCCCTTAAGAACAACTTGGGATAGGATTGAAGGATTTACAAAAGTGACACTATTAGGAGAAGGAAGGAGGCATTAGAGCATATCCCCCCTTAAGGACACATTCTTGAACTCCTAACATAGACCGAAGTTTAGAAAACTTCACTTCTGTAAGAGACTTGGTGAAGATGTCTGCAACTTGATCATCTGTTGGGAAATAGAGAACTTCAATAACACGATCATGAACAAGATTTTTGATGAAGTGCATGTGTAGCTCAATGTGTTTGTTGCGCTGATGTAGAACTAGATCTTTGGCAAGGTTGATGGCACTTTGATTGTCGCACCAAAGTGGGGTAGGCTGCTGCTGCTCAAATCCAAACTCTGAAAGGATGTGTCAAAGCCATAAAGCTTCTTGACTAGCATTAATTGCGGTCTCGATATTCTGCTTCTACTGAAGAAAGAGCAAGAGCTTGTTGTTTCTTACAAGCCCAAGTGATAGGTCCAGATCCCAGAATGAAAACATAACATGTAGTAGACTTTCGATCATCAGGATCACCGACCCAATATGAATTAATGAAACCAACCAACAAAGGTTCCCCCCCTGTACTGTAATGTTACCCAAACTGAATTGTACCTCGAATATATCAAAGTATTCTTTTTGTTGCTTTCCAATGAATTTCATGAGGAGTTTTCATATAACGGGAAACACGACCAACGACAAAGGAAAGGTCAGGATGATAATGAGTAAAGTATAAAAGACTACCAACAAGCTGATGATACAAGGTGGAATCTACTTCAGGGGAAGTACAAGTGGTAGAAATTTTGACTCCAGACTGGAAGGGAGAAGGGCTGGTTTACAATCTTCCATGTGGAAGCGACAAAGAAGGTCACAAGAATACTTAGACTGGGAAAGAAAGATTCCTTCTTTGGTTTGCAAGACTTGGAGACCAAGAAAATAATGCAAATGTCCTAAGTTTGACATTTCAAAATTTTGCTTAAGACTATATTTCACATGGGTTATAAGTTTAGGGTCATTGCCAGTAAGGATAAGATCATCAACATAAAGAACAAGTATGATGAGATGGTTTCCTACTTTCTTGGTATAGACATTGGGGTCAGAATGGCATCTAGAAAAACTGGTGTCAAGGAGAAAGCTATCCATTTTGGCATACCAAGCTCTAGGATCTTGCTTAAGGCCATATAAGGATGTCTTAAGGAGACAAACAAGGCTAGAGTTATCCTGGACATATCTAGGAGGTTGTTCCATGTAAATTTCCTAATGTAAATCACCATGTAAGAAGGCAGACTTGACATCCATTTCATGGACTTCCCAGTTATGTAAGGTTGCAAGGGAAAGAACAAGGAAGATGGAGTTCGTTTTTGCCTTAGGGGCAAAGGTTTCATTGTAGTCAATCCCTTCAACTTGGGAAAAACCTTTGGCAACTAACCTTGCCTTAAGTCTTTCAAAACTTCCATCTGATGCATACTTAGTTCTGTAGACCCATTTACATCTAACAAGTACACAGGCTACTCCCAAAAGATTGAACACCTTGAGCAACAGATTCACACAAATAGATCATAGATCAACACACCGATGTTTGTCACGTGGTTAAAACCCTAGAGAGGGAAACAGTCCATGACCCCAGCCAAAGAGCTACTTGGAGAAATTTACTATGCAAAAGAAAGAAAGTTACATGAGCTTCTCATAATAGATCAACTAGCCAAGGACCCTCTATGCTCTTTAAATAGAAATCATAGACCAATTAGGTGTTAAGCCATAGATCAATGGTAGGCATGATCTAAGAGAAGTTGAACCGTCGGATTACTCTATGTCTAGAACCTATCATAACCGTCAGATTAGAATATTTACAAATGCATACTAATGCATACTAAATAAACACACTTTTACCTAACATATATATTACACAAGTTTATCTTAACTAACTCCTAAGTGTCTAAATATCCTAACATATTCCGGGTTTTTTTGAAAGTAATTATATTATTTCATTCCTTTGTTTCATTGATGCATGAGATCACCTTTTATATATTGGGCCACATAACTAAATAGCATCGTATGTTGAATCAATTAGGTAAGTACCAAGTTAAATATATGAATGTGTATATTGAGCCTCTTATCGATGAGCTATTGAGGTTATGGGCTGGAATCACTATGTATGACATCTATAGACAAATAGGGAAGAACCAATTTCATTTGAATGGACAATTCATGATGCTCTCGGGTTAACACATTTTTGTGGTATGTAACTTTTTGTTGCACTTTAAAATTATATGTTTTTAAGGTAAATATCATGAATTTTTTATTTATATTAATAATATTTTGATGCTATAACATTAATACATATATCTTTCAGGTCATCAAACAAAGGGAAAATTTGCATGTTCAGTTTGTGGTCACAAGATAAAATCTCGTTGTTTAAGAAGTTTATGAAAGGAGGTATTTGATGAGTACATGCACTTCCTCCCTAGGAACCATAGGTATAGAACTACCAAGAAAGAAAAAATCAATGGTAAAGAAGAGAATGGAAAGAAACCACGAAGAATGACACCTCACCCATGGAAGTTGGAATATAATAGAAATTGTCAAGGTATGCAAATTGTATATATAGCACCTGGTTGTGGGTGAGCAGGAGGTGGTTGAAAAGTGTCAGAGGATGGAAAAGAGGCCTTGCGAGGAGACGTCAGGTGTCAAGGTGGAATATGCCACCCGATCCTCCCACCAGGCTTAACTCTCATGAGTGTTCTCTCCACAGCGTCGACGAGCTCACATGCTGTGATGCATCATTGCGGTTCTGTTCAATATTTTCTTGGAAGCCATGATGGAGATTTGGTCTTCAAAGCAGAATATTGTCCGGTGAATTGTTCTTCCCATGCAGATAAGAGAGAGGTTTGTCCTCCCTGTCTGAAGACTCGACATGGGCGTTGGAGCAAGTGCAAGGCACGATATGTCACATGCCCCAAAATGCAAAACATTTTATGTTTTAACTAACATTATGTTATATTTTATTATAAATTTTGTAATGAATGACCAAGTGGGGTCAAGGATAATTGAATGTAATTGCTGAATATTTTATTAATTAATAAATGAAAGATGAGACAACAACTTAAGGAAGCTGTTAAATGAGTGTTTTTTTGGTCACTTGGTGGAGTAGGCTGGGTTGAGAGCATATTGACACTTGGAAGCATCCTCAAACTACTTCTAGATGTTGCAGGAGGCAACTTCCTTATTTTTTTGGTCATGTTCCCCAAGAAAGTAGAACAAGAGCAGGTGGCTCGTTAAGTGAAAATTGACCCAAAATACCTAGGCATGCTAATAAAACTTCCCATTGAAGACAACTGATGCTGCTCATTCTTGACTTGTGAACATTCTGAGTGAATGAAGTGCACAAGAAAATTCGATGGAGGGGACTAGCTGAAGTTTGTTTTGAGTGAAAAGTGCTGAAGACCTAAATTAGCGCAGCTATTCTATGCTGAGTTCATATTGCTGCATGCAGAACAAATTTATTGCTGAATACTCAATAGAGTTGTAGAGGATTACTAGACTACATCTCTCACCCCGTACTTTACCAAGTGGACCAGGGGACAAGCTCGGGGGTCCTGAGATTTGTAGTTCAGCTTTTTCTCCAAGATTTGGTTGGGAGGAACAAGTTCCTTAAGCTGTTGTCACCTCTTCTACATTTCCAGGTTCTACATGATTTATCTAGCTTTCTAATTGTTTATTGTTATCTGGAAGGATTGAGTTTAAGCAATAATATGTTATGCTTCTGTTCTGTTGTTGTTAGGGTTAGTTAATGAAATACTTTTACTGTGAAAAGATAGTTAAATTTTGGATTAGATAGATTAGGGTAAATTATTAGAATAATTTTCAGTTTTACTGATAGATTAAAAAAATACCTAACTGTATTTTTTCACACCTTTTTAAAGGTAGTACTCTAGTACAGTAGGTTAGATTAAATTTAGATAAAGAATCGAATGAAGTATGCATGATTGTGTTTTATTACCTTCTACATGTTTCATAAGAGTTATTCATATGTATGTTTTTCCTTTCTATTTTAGATGTTTTTACTTAGACATAGCACTTTGTAAAAACATAAACAAATTTGTTTCTCAGAAAGATTTGAAAATATACTTATACTTAGTATGTGTACTTAATTACACACTGGATAAATTATTTACTGTAAGTTTACTATTATAGTAATTAAAAGACATTATGAAAACATAAATTAAACAAGCAAGGTTAACTAAAGAAACTGTAAATTAGGCTAGAAATTTACTAAGACAATTTAATTATTTAATCTAAGTAAAATGAAACTAGAATAACATTATAATCAAATACTAACTATGTTTTAATTTAAAATTAATTAGGGTTTTTTATAAATAAAACCTATAATGAATTAACTATTAAAATCAGGAATATCATTACCTTCTCTTTTACTAGCAGAAGGATTCTACAATTACCTCATAAACTAATTAAAGCATACATACTTAATTTGTGTAATCACGATTATACTTCATATAAATATACAAAATTTAGTACTGTTTCAATACATTTCAACCGAGGAAAATCGTAAAGATTTAGGAGGTATTATTCACTCCTTATTCTTCTATTTATTTACTGAAGTAGTTGTTTACTGATAGTAAAATCAATTTTGTTCTAAAAATCAACTATCTAAATATTTCGTTCTATTTTAAAAACATAATCAAACAAGTAACAATTGCAGTAACAATATTTCTGTTTAGGATTATTTAAAAATAATTGAAAAATAAACCAAAATAGTTAAATCTACAACCTGCCATCATCTTTTTAAAACCACAGTAAATATAGATATTACTATAAAAAATATAAGTTATAAAACAATAAGCTTCTAGCTTATTTAAATATTAAATAGCACCCAAACCCTAACACCACTGAATCATATCAGTTACAGCCTAATGGCCTTTTACAAACAAAGTCACGGCTTAAAAGGCTGTTTAAAAATAACTTTACTGAAATCAAAACTACGGCCATGAAATCCCCAAGTTTTCCAACACAAAACAACCACTAGGGATTTTAAAAGATTTCATAATAATACATCACAGTATTGGCCACATGGTCTTCCAAAAAAACCACAACATAATGTAGCCATGATCGAGCAGAACCCATGATCCAAGTGGATAGAATCAACTAAAAACACCATACACCAGTGCAGAAGAAAACTCAAGCGAGACTGAGGCTTACCAGGGTAGAAACAAAGCATGGAGTCCATGCAGGGTATTCTTCAGTGGTTTCTAGGACTGCTTTTCGAATTCAAGTACCTGCAATTGAAATCATTGAATATTTAAAAACGCATATAAATAACTAAGAAGATAAAGCTATGAATGGTGCAAAAAGAATTTATAACTCTGTTTAAAAAATGAATAACTTACCTGAAAATGGTTTCTCGGCCTCGTAGTGGTAATGTTCATGCACAAATCCTAGCCACAACTAAGGGTACACCGAGCTTCAAGGAAGCACTATTAGAAGGAAACACAACGCGTGGTGTTCAAGCTCGAAATTGAAAACCACGATGAAACAAAGGTAAAGCCCACATAGTATAAATCAGGCGGTGAAGACAGTTAAACCCTACACTCAACCAGAACACTCAATAGACAGTTAAAACCACACTACGACAGCTCAATAGCCGTTCACGCTTTCACTGCACCAGTGCCAAAGGATAGCTCATGTAGAGGCCAAATAATGACAACGAAGACCACCTTCATACAAAAAAAAGGGTAACGACGATAGAGGACTCTCACATCGAATGAAAGGCAGTGGCCATATGAATCTTTTACGTAGTAGAAAAATGAAACGGTAAGGAGGTTTATCCAAAGTCAAAGGAGTGACAGTAAGGCCATGCGACCATGAGCCTGCGACCCTCCCATTCCAGAACAAGGTTAGAAGCTAGGTTAATGCGAATTTTTAGGGTTTTAGAATAATTTATATTTCCCTCAAAGTCAACAAAAAAAAACTAACTATTGATCTTCGACCACGTGGCTTCAGAAATATTTGCAAAGAGTGGGTTCTATATCATAATTCGAGACCTTTCGGAGCAGCCTGCACACATTAAGAATTTTATAAAGGGATTATGGTTACAATATTTTTTATGACTTTCAATATATTGTAACCCTAACGAGTATAGTAGGGAGGTAGATTTTATACTAAGGTCTATATTCAACTTTTTGCAATCTTTGAAAATGGTAAATAGACATGTAAGAATTAATTCAAATTTATTTGCATAATGAACAACAAATTATGAAAATCCATAGCATTGTAAAAGACCTCGTAAAAGACTTAATCTTTTATGTATACGAGGTTGCAAGTATAGGATATGTATAGCTTGGTTTTGGTTAGTCTAGGTATTAAAGTTAGATCTAGATATCACCTTAGGTGATGAAGATCATATAAAGGTTAAGTTGATTAGATTATTTTGTCGAGAGTGATTTTTATTTTGTTACCCAAATAACAGTAATGATATTGATAAACATATAAAATTTGTATTATTACATCTCCATTTGGTAAATACTAGAACGGTGAGAGAAACTGTCTATGCACTAGGTTTTATTTCCTTGTGTAAATGATCAACCATTGTACTTATGACTATATCTAGATTTAGGTTTTCTAAGTTTACCTAATTTGAATATCGATGAAATGAGAACCCTTGAATTAATAAGGTGTTAAGTAATACGGTAATAAAATAACTTGCTATATTAATTACCGTTTACTAGAGTTACATACAGGACCTAAGCTGATTTTAGATTGATGGAAATTAAATGAACAAGTTATAAATATAGCGAAATGGAAGAGCAATTGGACTATGTTCAGTTTACTAACACTTGTGTTACCATAAACTATTTAGAACATAAATATACAGGTCAACGATACCTCATTCATTTGAGCATAGTTGTAAAATAAATAAATTTACTAGCATTATATTTATGCTAGTTGAGATAATAATCTCGATCCAGAACTGGTAACAAACGTCTTACCTGTAAATGACCTGTAAAAGAAGCATCACTTCATTGCATTAGCTAAAAAGCTAAGTAAGCCTCGATCTCAAGTGAAGTTCCTTCTTATTTTTCTGAATCATAACCTGCTAAATCAAATCCTTAATAATGATTTACAAAAACAAACAATTAAGTACGAGGAAATAGAATTTAATAAAAGAATTAGTTCTAGTTTAAGCCTGTTTAGGTTAACCATTAACAGTTAAATGTTCCTTAGTAGTGACGATTGCAAACATTTAATGTTAGATGAAATTTTTAAAATTTTTATGAATTTTTGGAGTATTACATGTGGTATCAGAGTACAAGTTCAGACACTAGTTCTGAATGCGGCTCAACCTACATAGATAAACAGTAAATTAAATGCATGCATACTGATTATTATTTTTCTCTTGAGATGTTATTTCCAGAATTTTTTTTGAGCTAAACTGCAGGTATGGAAAGAGTCGGGGATTATACAGATGAGGAATCCCCGTTTAATGAATGAAGCGATTCTAAAAGAGAACCAGTTCATGAAGAAATAACAAATTACTCTTCAGAATTATTACAAATGGTTAAAGAATTAAGAACTGAGATGGAAATAGTCAAAAAGGAAAATGAAAGAATTCTGAGAACTCAGGAGGAGCTGAATCAGATCTTGATGGAAAAATTTCAGGATGAAGAAAAAGATAAATGAACAGGATATGAAGATATGTCCTACCAACACAAAAGCAAAAAGTCTAAACAGTCTAAAATCGAAATTAGTTCATATTCTGAGATTTATGGCGATCCACATAGGAACAATTATCAGTATACTAGTGATAGTAGCGAAGATAATCATCATTCAAGAAAAAAGAAAATTTAAGCCTTATGAAGAAATTTCATGAGAATTTAAGAAAATAAAACCACCATCTGTCAATGGTGAAACTGAAAAAGGAGAAGAGGCTGAATCATGGCTATCTGGGATGAAGATGTATTTTCAAATCTACAATTACTCTAATCAGCTAAAAGCAAGAATGTCCATCTACAACCTAAGTGGGAAAGCAGATATTTCGTGGTAGGACATAAAACAAGTAAAAGGTATTAGGGAAAATAACATTAACTAGAGTACCTTTAAGAAATATTTTAAAAATAAGTTCTTATCAGAACAATATTATGAAGAGTGAGCTAAGGAATTTTATGAACTAAAACTGGGAACAATGAACATGGAAGAATTAAACAATAAATTTTTAAGTTTGCTACGATACGTACCTTACATTGTGGATGAGAAGCCTAAGGTATAGAGGTTTCTAAGTTCTTTACCTTTCCACATAAAGGATAGAATTGAATACGATAATCCAAAAAATTTAGAGTAGGCTATGCGAAAGGCGAATTTTTGCTAAGAGCAGAACCACAAAAAGGAAAGTATGTCAAACTGGAAGGCTAAAAGATCTAATAATTTTGAACAGAAGAAGAAAGGTTTCATACATAACCACAGTTTTAGGAATAATAACACCCGAAATTTTCCTAATAAAAATTTCCAAGGGAATAAAGGACCAGGGATGATTTTAAGGAGCCATACTTATTTAAAAGTGTATAAATGTTGGCGAATATTACCAATTCTTAAAACGCCAACTATAAAATGATTGGCTATATTTTTGAAAAAATATTTTAATTTCCAAGGATCTTATATCATCTATATAATAATTTGGTGATTTTTAGGGTGAAAATATTTTACCCCATCAAAATTGGGCGAAACAGGGCTTCAAAAAATGCAAAATGGCGAATTTTTTTTGGGAGAAAAACATGGAAAAATAGCCCACTGGGCTAAAATTCGCCCCTAAAATTATCCTTGATAAAGGTAATTCACAATTAAATCCAAATGGCCCTAGAAATAAAGAACTTGTTAATAATCACAGTAATTACACCAAGAATAATGAATGAAAAGAACCAGTAAAATGTTGGGAATGTAATGGTCCTCATTATGCATCAGTTTGCCCCAACCGGAAGAAGACTGCCAGCAACATACATACGGTGCATGAGGAGATGACTGTTGGTGATCTAGCAATGACAACGCCCAGGATCAACACAGCACCGGAGAACAGGTAGGTGGATTATCAAACTTGCATGGTGGAAGTAGAAGGTAAGCTGAATCAAACACCTATATCTATTTTAATTGACCCTGGAGCTAGCTTAAGTTATATTTCTCCTGATTTAGTATAAAAATGCAAGTTATCAATAGAAAAGTTTGCAAAGTCATGGTTAGTTCAGCTAGCTACTGGCGCAAAAATAAAAGTGATTAGTTTTGTGAAATATTGTACTGTAAATATGGATCAGTTTGAGACCTCTCTGAAGATTAATGTACTACCTTTAGGTTCTTATGATATGTTAATTGGTATGGGCTGGTTAGAACAACATAGATTATTTCTTAACTGTTTCGATAAAACTTTTACTTGTGTAAATAATGAAGGAGAAACAGTAAATGTAAGAGGAATCCCTAGGAAAACAACTATTAGACAGATCTCTGCTTTGCAATTAAATAGAGCTGTTCGAAAGGGTTGTAAAGCCTTTGCTGTAACTGTAATTAACAAAGAAAATACTAATACTGAAGATAAACTAAAACTAGAATACATTCCAATTCTGAGGGGGAATTCGGATGTATTTCTGGAAGAAATTCAGGGACTGCCTCCGAAGAGGGAGTTAGACTTCACTATTGAGTTGGTACCTGGTGCAGTGCCCAACTCAAAATCCCCTTATCGGATAAAAATATTGGAATTAAATGAATTAAAATCACAGTTAAAAGAACTGATTGATAAGAATTATATTAGACCAAGCGTGTCTTGTTGGGGAGCACCTGTTATTTTCGTTAAAAATAAGGATGGTACTCTACGTTTATGTATAGATTACCATCAAATTAATAAAATGACCATTAAAAATAGATATCTGTTGCCCTACATAGATGATCTGTTTGATCATCTACATGGAGCGACTGTATTTTCGAAGATTGATTTACGATCTGGTTATCACCAAGTTCAAATCAAAGATGGAGACATCTTTAAAACAAATTTTAGGACAATATATGGTCACTATGAGTTTGTTGTTATGCCATTTGGGCTTACTAATTCCCCGATTGTCTCCATGTGTCTAATGAATAATGTATTGCATAGGTACCTTGACAAGTTCGTGGTGGTATTTATTGACGACATTCTAATTTATTCTAAGTCTAAAGAAGAAAATGAAGAGCACTTAAAAATTGTTTTACTAGAATTGCGAGAACATCAGCTTTATGCAAAATTTAGTAAGTGTGATTTATTTAAGGATAAAATACAGTACTTGGGTCATGTAGTAACTAAAGAAGGGATCTCAGTTGATCCAGAAAAGATAAAAGCAATCAAAGAATGGCCAGTCCCAAAGGATGTAACTGATGTATTGTCATTCATGGGGATTACTGGCTATTATCGAAGATTCATTGAAGGGTTTTTAAGAATTGCAAATCCCATAACTTCTTTACAGAAGAAAGGGAAGAAATTCGAGTGGAGTCAAAAGTGTGAAGAAATTTTTAAAAAGTTAAAAACATTACTAACTACTCCACCAATATTAAGAATTGGTGATCCTAATAAAGACTTTATAGTATGTAGTGACGCATGCAACGACGGTCTAGGAGGAGTTTTAACTCAGGAAGAACACGTCATTGCATATGTGTATAGGAAGCTTAAGATTTATGAGAAGAACTATGCAATCTACGACTTAGAGTTGGCTGCCATCATACATGCCTTGAATATTTGGTGCCATCACTTAATTGGAAGAAAGTTTATATTAATGATAGATAATAAAGGGTTAAAATATTTGTTGGATCAACCTAACTTAAATGCAAGGCAAGCTAGGTGGCTAGATTTCCTTAGTGAGTACGATTTTGAAATTCAACATATTAAGGGAAAAGAAAACAAGGTTGATGATGCTCTAAGCAGAAATGCAAAACTAAATTTTGTAGCAGCAATCAACACTTATAGAACAGATTTAGAAGAACAGCTAGAGGAAGGAGTGAGATTGGATGAAAACTATGAGAAATTACAAGCAAAAGTAATAGAAAATTTAACTAAAAGTTTAAGTACAGGGTATAGTCTAAATGAAAAAATATTATTACTATATAAAGATAGACTATATATACCTAATGTACCTAATATTAAGTTACTAATTTTAAATGAAATTCATAAGACTCCTTACTTAGGACATCTTGGTTATCAGAAGACTATAACCATGTTATGAAAGGATTATTTTTGGACAAACATGAAGAATGAAGTGGCATAATACATTTCCAAGTGTTTTGAATGTCAACAAGTTAAGTCTGAACACCAGCATACAACTGGATTACTTCAACCATTACCTATCCCTAGTTGGAAGTGGGAAATAATCAGTCTTTATTTTATTACAGGTCTATCTAGAAATCAAAATTTGAATGAATTGATAATGGTAGTCATTGATAAACTTAGTAAAGTAGCTCATTTTATACCTGTAAAAACCACTTAAAATGCTGCTAATATTGCTGATATATTCATGAAACAAATATTTTGTTTACACGGAATACCAAAAATTATAATTTCAGATAGACATCCTAAGTTTATGGGCAATTTCTAGAAATCTTTGTTTAAAGGACTGAATACTACTTTAAATTTCAGTACTTCTTTTCATCCCCAAACGTATGGATAGACTGAAAGAGTGAATCAAGTGTTAGAAGATATGCTCAGAATGTATGTTAAAGAACAACCAGGTAAATGGGAAGATTACTTACACCTAGTAGAGTTTGCTTACAATAATCACTACCAAGCTTCAACAAGATACAGTCCATTTGAAATTTTGTATGGAAGGAAATGCAATACCCCCATCTCATGGAGTAATCCAGTTGATAGGTTAGTATTAGGACTTGAACTATTAAAAGAGAGGGAGTTACTTGTAAAATAGGTGCAAGGTAACTTGAAAGTTGCGCAAGATAGACAGAAAAGTCAAGCAGATCTTAAACGAACTCAAAAAGAGTTCCAGGTAGGTGAACATGTCTTTATTAAGGTAAGGCTTAAGAAGAGTTCTCTGAGATTAGGAAGTTGTGCTAAGTTAGCACCCCGATATTGCGAACCTTTTGAGATACTGTCCAGAATAGGATAGGTGGCATATCAATTGGCTTTACCGCCAAAATGAAAGTTCATAATTTTTTATATATTTCTGTGTTAAAAAAATATGTACATGATGCTACTCATGTTATAAAATGGAATGATGTGCAGGTGGAACTCGAAGGAGATTTTCTGGTGGAGCCGGATTATATCTTCGAAAGGAGGGAGATCTTGCTTCAGAATCGCACCATTGGTCAGGTGAAGGTGCAATAGAAGCACCTTAGTCTAGAAGAAGCCACCTGGGAATTGGAGAGGCATATGCGGGCTGCATATCCAATTATGTTCCAAGGCAATTCTGAGGACGAAGAATAAATAACATCAAGGACGATGTTATAATTTAAGCGGGTGTGTATGTCACATGCCCCAAATTGCAAAACATTTTATGTTTTAAGAAACATTATGTTATATTTTATTATAAAGTTTGTAACGAATGACCAAGTGGGGTCAATGATAATTGAATGTAATTGCTGAATATTTTATTAAATTAATAGATGAAAGATGAGACAACAGCTTAAGGAAGCTGTTAAATGAGTGTTTTACTGGTCACTTGGTGGAGTAGGTTGGGTTGAGAGTAGTTTGACACTTGGCAGCATCCTCAAACTACTTCTAGATGTTGCAGGAGGCAACTTCCCTATTTTTGTGGTCATGTTTCCCAAGAAAGTGGAACAAGAGCAGGTGGCTCATTAAGTGAAAAATGACCCAAAAGACCTAGGCATGCTAATAAAAATTCCCATTGAAGAAAGATGAGGCTTCTCATTCTTGACTTGTGAACATTTTGAGTGAATGAAGTGCACAAAAAAATTCGATGGACGGGACCAGCTGAAGTTTTTTTTGAGTGAAAAGTGCTGACGACCTGAACTAGTGTAGCTATTCTAATTTGAGTTCATACTGCTGCATGCAGAATAGATTTAATACTGAATACTCAGTAGAGTTGTAGATGATTACTAGACTACATCTCTCACTGTTACAGAGAAAAAATCCTATGGCTTGGGGTGTACCACAACAGACAGAGAAACCACAGAAATCAATCCCTTCCCAATATGCAAGAGAAATACAACATCTAACACTAAAGGATCACAAAACATACCTTATTCCGGATGGTTGTAGTAGATCCCCGTTGATATTTTTCCAATCTCGCTTGCTTTGGCAATTTATTCTCAACAACAGTAAAACAAGGAAAGCATGCTATATAATATAGTGTTAGGCCGACTCTAACATATATAATAAATGATACATAAGAAATTAAACACATCCATGGATTCAATATTATTTTAAATGCACATCATTGGACAGGAAAATATATTTCTATTAAGTAAATCAGAGATTACATAAGTGACAACCTCTGTGGGCACGTCTACAAACTGGAGAAACTGAGTCCTCCACCTGGGCCTCCACCACCTCAATCCTCCATCTCTCAATAGAAATATCATAAGCAAAGGCAAGCTTGGGAAGAACAAAAAGTGCTCCTAGGGACAAAGGGATGCAGACTCAAGTATAAGCAAGCTACGACAACAATGGACTATAGTTTTCTTGCTCTTCAATTCCCCCCTTCTTCAATGTATCCAAAGGGTTCCTTATATAGTGCTTCAATGGGGTAATGGAAGGTCAAATCCAAGTGATATCGAGGCATATGGAAGGCCAAGAGACAAGTGACTCAGATCCACATCAAGGAAAACTCCAAAAATATTTGGCCTTTTGCACAGATCTCGATGTACGTGGGTTTAAGGGTAATATCCGCGTATATACACGAGAAAGGGATTAAAAATCACATACTGAAAATAAAAGGTGTTTTTAGGGATGATATTGGAAACATAAAAGGTACAAAAATAGTCCATGGGGTCCAAAGAGTTTGCAGAGGGACATGAAAGGCCATAAAATTGTGATCAACCATGTGTGGTAAAATTAGCTGTAACAGATGCTCCCTAATGTGTGAGGTCAGAGGGGTAACATGATGGTCGAAATACATTATAAATCCATCCCAGAAGTGGAGTGATGAAGAACTAGGTGAAAGAACCAACCACCCAATAGTATAGTACAATAATCAATCTCTGCATCTGACTACAAATACATATAGCAGTCCCGAATACATAAGAGTACAATGGCCATGCATAGGCATGCTATACAAAATGTGACATGTGTGGTCATTGCCACGTATAATATATAATAGATCAGAATATCCATGATGAAGATATACAAAGGATCAATATCTCCATGAAAGCTGAAGATATCTAATATACACTGGAATCAAGTCACAAGAGTTGAAATCTTATGAACACTGGAACGATGAAGGAGGTAGCATATATGAAATGCCACCAATATGGAAAGTCTTCTACACAAACCGCTACGAGTACATGTCCTACTATGTGAATAGAGGTGTCGAGATCGAACATAGTAGTCCATCATCTGATTACCGGTCATTGATGTATACCATTAATAGACGGGAGATCACCCACCGATAATGAAAATGGGAATCAAGGTACGAGAGTGCAATCTAACAAGTGCGAATAAATGTGTTGAGGTCGAAAACTTGGAAGAATCCATTGATCAGGGGACATTGATGTATTCCCAAAATTGTCGATGGCGAGGGGACCTACCACTGATGACTGTAAGTCTCAAGGCACTCAAATGACTCTAGACTTCGACCCCAGAATAAATGATCTGAAGTCGATGGGATGGAATCCGCTGGAAGGAGGGAATTAAGGCAATCCCCATCAACCAACAAAAGGTACTTAGCAATGCTGTATAATGTGGAAGGACTTGAACAAGATGTGCACGAACCAGTAATAGTACCAGGAATGGCCAACATGCAAAGTCAAGACAACTGAGGAATGGCCGACTCAAGCTTCAAATTCCTTTGAACAAGAGCATAAAGGTGAATGGTGACTGAATGTAGGAAGCATAGACTGGATATACACAACTAGGACATCTCTGCGATGCAAGAGGCATCAACAGAGGCTCCATAGGGACTGGAAGATTAACTAGTTGGTGGAGATAAACTTAGACAAATGAGTACAGCTCCTAAATTCAAACTATTAACCCAACCAACGGATATGATATACAATGATCTGTTCAAAGGCAACAAGACTCGACTGCTGCCAAAAATAACATCTTTTCCTGTCTGAATTTTTGGTTTTTTGATTTTTTTGTACCTTTTCAAATATTTTGAAAAGATTGAAAAATAATAAAAGTGATTTATAGTTACAAATCTATGTTATATTTTTAACATTAAGCTAGCATAACATTAGGATATTAACTAAGAGAACAACAAGCACAGTAATGAAAAACAAGAGACAATGAACATAGTTTTTGTCTTTGGGGAAACCATAAATGGAGAAAACCCAGCAACTTCCTCAGAGATAGAATCAACACCAAAAGTAAAACCCCAAAATAGTAAGGTGATCTCCCGACAATAGTAACCTCTTTATTCCTTGCCCCAATTTCTTTCTCTTCCTCAGCTATGTGCTACAACTGAGTGTGTGATAAATAGAGAGGATAGCTCTCTATTTATACTAATTCCCGACTTGACTAAACCCAAGTAGGACCGAATTCACTAGGTGAGTCTAATAACCCTAGTGCCCCGAAACTGCGGGGACTTTAACCCTTGATCAATAGGAAGGTTACCCACAATGAATTGACATAAC
This sequence comes from Pseudotsuga menziesii, assembly GCA_001517045.1. Taxonomy (NCBI): domain Eukaryota; kingdom Viridiplantae; phylum Streptophyta; class Pinopsida; order Pinales; family Pinaceae; genus Pseudotsuga; species Pseudotsuga menziesii. The sequence continues at coordinate 277,575 of LPNX010704503.1, forward strand.
TTGTTTACATTATAGAACCTCCTGGTAGGAACATCGGGGCATGACATGACTCAAGTACATCCCGGAATAAACATCGGGTTACAATATATAAGAAATACAAGTGAATACATTCCGAAGTTACAATTACATCAACAATCCCTCTTAACTAGGAAGGTATTATCTTGACACAATTTTCATCACTTGTCTTCTTCTGTGGATCATCTCATCATCTACATCTTCAAGTCATCTTCGTCTTCAAGTCGTCTTCATATTCAAGTGTTCTTCATCTTCGGATCTGGATCATCATCACTGGATCTGGATCATCACTGCTGGATCATCATCACTGGATCATCATGGGTGCTATCTCATGATTCTTCTCGTCACAGGAATTTCTACAGAGCCAACCCCTTTTCATGCTGGTTGTAGGCCTAGCCTCCATGTAGGTCTTCTTCAGCGCTTACATCTGACACCAAGTCAGAATGGCCCGCTCAACACTTACATCTGACCATGAGAAGAACACATCCAACACCATGTCAGAAAGGCACGCCCAACACTCACATCTGATCATGTAGGAACCAATCCTATAATCACATCAGAAAGGCCCAGCACTCACATTTAGCCATGTGGAAACACATCCTGTAACCATGCTAAAAAGGCTCTGCGCTTCCAACCATGCGGGAACACGTCCTGCAACCATGCTGGAAGACATCTGTACTTACATCCACCCATGTGGGAACACATCCTGCAACCATGATGGAAGGGATCTGCACTTACATCCACCCATGCGGGAACACATCCTGGAACCATGATGGAAGGGCTTTGCACTTACATCCACCCATGTGGGAACACATCCTACAACCATGATGGAAGGGCTTTGCATTTGCATCCACCCATTCGGGAACACATCCTACAACCATGATGGAAAGGATCTCAACCCCAGGTTGAGGGTTCCTAGTAACTGACCAGGTGCCTCCATTCTCCAATAGAATGTCAACAACCCTTATATCTGATCAAGTGGGAACACATCCCTCAATCACATCAGAATGGCCATGTGCTCACATTTGATCATGTAGGAACACATCCTACAGTCATATCAGAATGGACCTTAGTCCTAGACCAAGTATTCCTGGTAACTGACCAGGAACCTCCATTCCAAGAATGGCAATAGCCCTTATATATGATCATGTAGGAACCAATCCTACAGTCATATCAGAATGGATCAACACTCATATCTGACATGGAAGGAACCAATCCTCTCACCATGACAGAATGGCTCAGCCCTTACATCTGACCATGGAAGGAACCAATCCTCTCACCATGTCAGAATGGCTCACAGACTCATCACTTCCCCTTGGAAGGGAACTCGATCTAGAGAACACCAAGCTTCTCCCTGAAGTACTTGAACTTCACTCTGGCTAATGGTTTTGTCAATACATCAGCTATCTGTTCATCCGTCGCAACATACTGGAGCTTCACTACTCCCCTCTGCACCATATCCCTGATATAGTGATACTTGATCTCGATATGCTTCAAATTTTCATGGAACACCGGGTTCTCTTACAACTTCACACAACTATGGTTGTCACAATGTATACATGTAGCATCCAACTGGAGATCAAATAAATAGGACAGTAGCTTCCTCATCCATACTGCCTCACAACTAGCTGAACAAGCTGCGACATACTCTGCTTCAGCTGTACTCAGTGCCACACAAGATTTCTTCCTGCTAAACCAAGAGATCACACCTGATCCCATACTGAAGCAACACCCTGAAGTGATCTTCCTATCAATGGCATTGCCTGCCCAACCTAAATCAACATAACCCTCTAGGTTAATCTTCTGACTCGCTTCATACTTGAGCCCATAATCAACTGTACCCCTCAGGTACCTCAAAATATGCTTTGCAGCAATTAAGGGAACATGTCTTGGATCTGTCAAGAACTGGTTCAAGGTGTTCACAACAAAGCAAATATCTGGTCTCGTGTTTGTCAGGTACATCATGGACCCAATCATCTGACGATACATCGTAGCATCAACCGCTTTTGATGAAGCATCACTCAATAGATTTAGGTTCGATGCCATAGGTGTGGCCCATTAGAGGAAATTTCAACTCAAAATGGGCCTCTTAAAAAGAATTAATAAAATAATAGTTAAAATAATAAAATAATATTTATTAATTTTGGAGGAAGAAAAGAAAAAAAAGTATTTTTTTTGTTTGTATTTTTGACATGAAATAAATTTCATTGGCTAACACATGATGACATGGAATTTGAATCAAAGTTAAAAGGACCATTTTGAGTTGAAATTTCCTCTAATGATAGCCTTGTAGTCCATCATCCCAAACCTCTTCAGGATCTCTACTATATATTTCCCTTGTCCCAGGGAAATCCCATCTGCATTCTTCCACACCTCCATGCCTAGAAAATAATGCATCATACCCAAGTCCTTCATTTCGAACTTGGAAACAAGCTTCCTCTTCGTATCAGCAATCAAACCATCCATACCTATTACAAACAAATCATCTACATATATTAGGAGAATCACTAGGTTGCCATCTTCAACCTTGTAGTAAAGGTTGGAATCTGCTTTACTCTTAGTAAATCCCAAAATGGATAGAAAGCTATGAATTCTACCATACCAAGTCCTGGGTGCCTGTTTCAAACCGTACAGGGATTTCTTCAATCTACATACATGATATTCCCTATCACGTGTCTCAAAACCAAGTGACTGCTCCACATACACTTCCTCTTCTACTACACCATTCAAGAAAGCAGTCTTGACATCCATTTGGTGTATCTTCCATTTCAACACTGCAGCCAGATCAAGTACTGATCTTATGGAAGTGTATCTGGCTACAGGTGCAAAAGTTTCTTCATAGTCTATTCCTTCTTTCTGGTAGAAACCACGAGCAACAAATATTGCTTTATATTTTTCTATGCTACCATCTGCAGCATGCTTGATCTTGTAGATCCATTTGGAAGTTACAATTGACTTCCCTTCTGGTCTTGGGACAACATCCCAAACATCATTCTTCATGATCGATTGATACTCTTTGATCATAGAATCCTTCCATTATTTCTATTCTGTCGCTTCTTCATAATTGGAAGGTTCTTTATCGATGAAATCACATAATAATGCTACATACCCAGAGCAGGATCTGGTCCTCTTTCTTTCTCTGTGATTCTCTTCTAGAGCCCCATATCTTTCTGCACCTTCGATAGCTTCTCCTACCCAAGAAGGTTTCCTCTTGTGAGGATTCTTCTCTTGAGGTGGATCTACAGGTATTTGTGGGTCTTCAAATTCTCAATCTTCTTCTTGATTTTCTTCATTCATGGTTGTATCATTAATTCTGGGTGCTTCTGCTTCTTTAGGTTCTTCAGTAGGTTTCTTTCTGGATTTGTTGTAAGATGTATTTTCATCAAATGTCACATCCCTGCCGATGTCGATCTTCTTGAATCCTGGGAAGTGTATTCTGTAAGCCTTCGAGCTTTTAGAGTATCCCACAAATATACCCTTCTTTCTTGAAGGATCTAATTTTGTTCTCTTCTCTTTTGGAATGTGAATGTATACTAGACAGCCGAATATTCTGAGATGGATGACTTCGGGTTTCTTGCTGGAGGAGACTTATTTAGGAGTCTTGTTCTTGAGTACTCTGTGTGGAGTACGGTTCTGTACATACACCGCTGTTTTGGAAGCTTCTGCCCATAGATGCATAGGAAGATCTTGATCATGAAGCATTGCTCTTGCAACTTCCATGATAGTTCTATTCTTCCTTTCTGCAATCCCATTCTGTTGTGGATTGTATGGAGTGGACAACTCCCTCTTAATCCTTGAGTCTTTGCATAACTATTTGAATTCATTTGATGTGAATTATCCACCATTATCTGATCGAAAGGTCTTGATCTTCTTTTTAGTGTGGTTCTCGATCAAGGCTTTGAATTCCTTGAACTTGCTAAATACTTCATCTTTGTTCTTCATAAAGCAAATCCATTTCTTCCTAGAAAATTCATCAATAAAAGAAACATAGTATACATACCCGCTTAGTGAACTTGATGACATTGGTCCGCATACATCGGAGTGGATGATTTCCAAGATTCCTTTTGCTTTGCTTTCGCTACTTGGAAATGTCTTCTTTGTGTTCTTTCCTTTCACACATCCTTTGCAGACCCCATCATGTTTTGCTTGAATTTCTAGAATACCTTCAACAGCTTTGCTTGCAAGTGGTAGTGCTCTATAATGCACATGTGCAAGCCTTCTATGCCAAAGTTCATTTGGCTCTACTTTGTCATGGGCCAAGGCTTGTTCTGGATGGCCCTTTAATTTGTACAATCCTCCTTCTTGTTCTCCAATCACTACTGCATCATCGATAGTCTTTCCTTTTGGCCACATGATGACTTGACCATCTATAAATGAAACCCTCATTCCTTTTGCATCTAATGGAGATATGGAGAGAAGGTTCTTATTTAGTCCTGGTACAAACAATACTTCCTTCATTATCATAGACTTTCCAGAGTCTAGCTTGTAGGAGGATTCCCCACTACCTTTTATTGGATACTGGTAGTCATCTCCTAGGTTCACCTTGTGAGGTGATTCATGTTCTAAAAGTTTCATAAAGGATTCCTTGAATCCTTTCATATGCTTGGAGGCCCCACTATCTATAAGCCAATCATTGCTTCCATGAGTAATGTTTCCCGTAAAAGCGGAAATGAAAACATATTCTTCATCACTGGAAGAGTCTTCACTTTCATATCTGGTTCTCTTTTTGGAAGGTTCATCATCATCTGCAGCATGAGCATGATGTCTTCTCTTGTTTCCCTTCTTCTTATGAGAGTTAACCTTGTTTCTAGGACAATATTTTGCAAAGTGTCCTCTTTCATCACATGTATAGCATCTTAATTTAGATAGGTCCTTTCTAATGTTATCTTTATGTTGAAAGTTCTTACCTCTGGAATGATGAGAGTTTCTTCTACCTTTCTTGGAGTGAACTGTGAGAGCTTGATCTTCACTTCCCATTTTCTCTTCTTGAACTGCTATCCGAGATTCTTCTTGAGATCATTCCTCCCATAGTCTACTGAACTTGACTAACTTCTTTCTGGCACAGATTCCTTGAACAAAGGAGTCCCATGATCTAGGGAGACCATTCAAGGTGGTCATTACAATCTCTGCATTTTCCACTTCTTCATCTACTGCTTCCAGTTGTTCCTTGATCTGAGAAACCCTTGTAAAGTAAGACTGGATGGTCTCTGCATTCTGGATCTTTAAATTCTTCAGTTGGTTTCTCAGAGTCATCTTCTGGTTTATGTTCTTGCGTTCAACGAATTTGGTTAGGGCATCAAACATAGCTTTAGGTGTCTTTAGGGAGGACACCTGTGGTATGAGGTGATCCTTGATTGAATCAATAATGATCCTCTTTGCCATAACCAACTTCTTCTTATGTAAGGAATTTTCCTCATCTCCCTCTGGAACTGGAACCTCCTCACTAATATAGGAGTCCAACTCATTTTATTCCAGGACCAGGGAGATCCTATACTTCTAGGCTTGGAAGTTATCAGCTCCCTCAAGCTTTTCATCAAGCCTGGTATGATGAGACATATTAACTAAGAACCTCAAATGGAAATACAAAATATTTAGATCTTACCAGGTCAAGATGCCGGATCTGGATTTGGAGCTAAAATCTTGTAGTGCTGGCTCAGGAGCAGATTAGGGTTTTTCTTTTCTAGAGTTTTGTCCAACCAAATGCTTTGAATTTGATCCCTAACTTCGATTTTGAGGAGGAGATCAATCTAGGCCTAGGATCACTGAAAAATTCCACTTATGTGAAAAGCCCTAATTTCTGGCAGTAGTGTCGGGTGTCGGGTCCAAAATTGAAAAACCTCAGAATTGGATTCTGCTTCGACAGAAAGATGCGCCCTAGGGAGGAGAGTTATTCCAACCTTATTTTGCTGAAAATTTGTGGAGAGAGATCCACAAAGTAGGAAGCCCTAGTTCCCATAGCTGCATAGCGTCTTCTTCTCTGGTTAGCTCTGATACCATGTTAGATTTTTAACATTAAGCTAGCATAACATTAGGATCTTTAACTGAGAGAAAAACAAGCACAACAATCAAACACGAGAGACAATGAACACAGTGTTTTTCCTCGGGGAAACCATAAATGGAGAAAACCCCACAACTTCCTCAGAGATAGAATCAACACCAAAAGTAAAACCCCAAA
>LPNX010704503.1:283806-309682 GCA_001517045.1 Pseudotsuga menziesii
CTCTTTCTTCCTTACCCCAGTGTCTTTCTCTTCCTCAGCTATGTGCTACAACTGAGTGTGTGATAAATAGAGAGGCTAGCTCTCTATTTATACTAATTCCTGACTTGGATAAACCCAACTAGGGCTGAATTCACTAGGTGAGTCTAATAACCCTAGTGCCCCAGAACTGTGGGGACTTTAACCTTTGATCAATAGGAGGTTACCCACAATGACTTGACATGACTTGTTTACATTATAGAATCTCCCGATAGGAACATCAAGGCATGACATGACTCAGTACATCCAGGAATAAACATCAGGTTACAATATATAACAAATACAAGTGAATACATTCCGAAGTTACATTTACATCAACAATCTAGGAGGAGACGAGTGTCAAGGGGAAAACAAACTAGTTCCAAGCAGCGAAACATACCTATGCTCAATGCAAGGAGACATGTGTAGGATAACGACACTCGGGGGAAAGTCCCCTCTCGATAAAAAATGGGGAATCAAGCTGCAAAAGATATATATAAAAGGATCTGCTTGTCTAAACATGAGACAAGCTCGGGCTATATGGCTGATAATCAAAGTCAAGGAAGCGGGCATATGGCTCAATAAGGAAAGAAAAACTCATGATAATGCAATTAGCACTTGACATATACAAGGGAGTCCCAAGGAAATTGATAGCATAAACGTCAAGAGGAGTATGAAGCTCTTGCTCAAAGTCATGGCGGTACTATACAAATGACTCCCACACCCTGAAGGAGAAATTTCAGTATGGGCACCAAATGCAAAACATGATCTAACTAGGGTACCCATGTATGGTAAATCTCTACCATTCACAACATGTCATTTCTAAAAACAACAAGACGGTTCCGTGACAAGATGGAATGGGTTTGTACCTAAGGTTAAAATGAAACAATCATAAGGTTATGCAAAGTGCAAACGGATATGAAACCTAACCTATATTCCAGTTTAGACATAATACCTGCAGTAGGAATGAACGGATCAAAGCCACAGTCAAACTGCAGTCAAAATGGATTCCTATAACATCAAAATAGTTCAAACGGTCCAAAATGGTTAAAAACTATAGAAAGTGGGTAAAATTTTCAAATTTTTTCTATAAATAGTAAAAAATTTAAAATTTCTTATACCATTTGAAATTTTACCCAACATAGTGCATTTGAGCTCAGAACTTCATAAGCGAATTCCGGGAGCATCATCCGATGGAATCTCTCCTCGTTTGATCCAGGTAGATTCTCATGCCCTCCTCGTTCATTTTGATGCAATTTTTTTTCAAATTTCATGGTCTATTTTATTTTTTGAGCCATCCATACTTGTGCATTTTGGCCCACACAGAAATTGAGATTTTTTTCACATATAGGGCTAGCCATATGCAGAAAATGCACCAAAAGTCGTGTACATATGCGACTGTTTTGAGAACTGTCGCGTACAGGGCCGCAAATAAGGTTTTAAGGGGAAAAGTTTGATAAACAAAACTTGTTTTTTGTGCAGGATGGTGCTAAAGTGGAGATAAAGAGAGCATGGTGATGTTGAGGAAGCTGTGTAAGGTGATCTCATGGCCCAACAAGCATTATGAGCATGTGGCTTGTATAAGTTTTGGAATCCTGAGGGCCAAATCAAGACTACTCCAGCTACTGGTGGACTATTGGGATCCAGAATTTGAGACATTTGAGATAGATGGGATGTCGCTTAGTATTGAGGTTGAGGAAATATATTTTATCACTGGTTTGTCCCGATGAGGAGAGACAGTGAACCTTCGATCTCGTGGGCCAGGAGGCAAGCTGACCATAGATGACTACATAGCTGTGTACTGCTTTTCGGAGACAAAAAAGGTTGGGAGTGAAATATTGACAAACTCTATCTAGATTCTGGGGCCGAAGGCCATACTTTTGTCACTAGGTAGGATTGCAGGGTTGGATTCTCTCCACCAGGCTTCACAACCAATGATGTTCTATGAGGTAGAGTGCATGCAACCTACAGTGTATGACTGGAGTTCGATGTTGTTGAGAAACATGAAACAACAACTCAGTGTCTGGAAGATGGGTAGGGTGGGGAACTTTGGGTTTGGAAGTATACTGAGCATGTTTTTATTTGAGCCAGTGCTAGGGCTAAGCCCTAGGGTAGACATTGATCCACATGGAGTCCAGGATCCAGGCCAGGAATGCTGGGCGAATGTCATGTGTAGACTTGGCGGAGGTAGGGTGGCTAACCCCTACCCAACAGATTTATTTCCATGGTAGTGGAGACAGATTGTCGCCATAGACGACTACCCCTATGTAGGGATAGACTTTCGTGGAGATCCGGATATGCCACTACCCCCAGGAGCAGCTTATGGTGACATAGGTAAAGAATCCCAAACCCACTTTTTAAGTTTTGAATTATTTAATTTTTTTTTGATATATTGAATCAAAAGACATATTTTTGGTGTGACAAAACATAATGACAATCTGTCATGTATATGCAGATGTAGGACCATGATGGCCAGAAGGCTTCCCTCATCATCGAAGGAGGGGAAGAGGAGATTATATCATGGGTGCGGATGTGAAGCGGATGCTCCAAAGCATCCACACAAACTTTGTTCATTTGACACATAGGGTACCCATGGCGCAAGTCGAGGACTTTCCTGAGGACATGCAGTGCCAGGTGGTTGGTGTACCATGAGCATGGGTTTGACTATTTCGACGGCTAGCTAGAGCTGTAGTGCTATATCATGATCAGAACCCCCCTCCTCTTCAGGCTTAGAGTCTTGAGTGTATTCATTTTTGTATGACCGTGTATTATGTGTTGGTGGCTCAGAAGCCCCAATTTTGTATATGACACTTATGTATTATGACGTCACTTTTTGGATGTTAATGAATTTTTTTTATGATGATCTATTTTATTTATATTTACATGTGTGTAAAATGTATATTTGTGATATGCTTATGGTCTATGAAACAAATGCCAATCTAACACATAGTTTGCATATGAGTCAACAAATTGATTAAAAATTATTGGAACATGAATGTATGTTATATTCTCAAACTTCCATTCTAGCAATCTAACACGTAAGAATCTTTGTCATAATGTCAGATCCCTAATGCAATACAAGCCATTAAGCTGTGAAACCACTAACTGAGAATCAAGATGTACCTCAAGAGAATGAACACTATGTGAAATGGTATCACACAATAACTCAATGATGACACTATATTCAACAAAATTGTTTGAAGAGGGCCGTAAACATATGCCTCCTGAAGACAATACTTGACTCGTAGGAGTATAAATCACCCAAGCAACTGAAGCTGAGTTTTGAGTGTGGCAGCTAGAATCATCAACGAATCCTATCTAAACAGAAGAATCCATTGACATTTTACATAAGAAGCGAAAGATAATCAACAAACCCGATCACCATAAGAAAACCTAACTATGCAATGCAAAACTGTATAATAATATACAACAATCAGCCCTGGATGGAGATCATGCATAGTATTTTTTGAGGTAGAGCCCATTTCTAGGCTCTGCTAAGGCTGTCCCTTCATAATCAACCAAATCATAAGCGCCTTTCTCTAAGACTCATTTAACCTTGTAAGGACCATGCCACATGGGATTAAATTTCCTTGCGCCCAAGGGTTCCTTAGCTTGATCCCACAAAAGGACCAAGTCACCTTCATTAAACCTCCTTGGACAGACATACTTATCATATTGGACCTTGACGCAACTCTTGTTAACCTTTAGAGACACTAAGGCATCTCGACGCTGCTCATTAAGCTGTTCTAAGTGGACCAAATGCTCTTCCAATGTGGAAGTGTCAGGTAAAAGCTCTATAGCTAGCTTCAGAGAAGGGATTTCACATTCAACTAGAAAAATTGACTCCACCCCATGCACAAGATGAAATCGAGAGAAACCGGTGGCAGTCTTAATGACGGTTCTATAGGCCCACAAAGCATGATACAAAATAATATGCCAATTAGTATTGCTTTGTGTGATGGTTCGTTGGAGAATAGGCTTAAGTGATTTGTTCACTGCTTCAACTTGTCCATTTGCCTAAGGGTAATAAGAATATGAATGATCTTGCTTATACCCTAACTACTCTTCCATCATTTTATTGTGAAAGTTCCTACCATGGTCAGTGACAAGCTCTTTCAGAATGCCAAACCAGGTGATAATCTGGTTGAAAATGAAATGCATGGCTGTCTCACCATCGGATTTAACTGTGGGCATAGCCTCTGCCCCTTTCATGAAGTAATAGACAACCACAATAATGTGATGATTCCCCTAGCCGAAGCTGGGTTACAATCCATAAAATCAAGCCCCCACTTGGTGAAGGGACCGGCAGTGATAATAGGATGTAACGAAGCTGGATGCGAGTGCATATTGCGTTTAAACACCTGGCAAGGGTGGCACTTCTTGACCTCATTAATGCAATATTTGAATATGTATGGCAAAAAATCTCTCGCTCTCAATATTTTTTGGGCTGTAGAAAGCCCAGATAAATGACCACCACACGCCCCTTCGTGGCAATTAGTTAGCACAACCTCAGCCTCATCATGGGTTAAAAAATGACGCAAAATAGAATATACCCCACGGCGGTACAATGTGTTATCTACTATAAGGTAGTTCTTAGCTACATGATGTAATTGTCGTTTCTCATCCCGTGAAAGGTGAGTAGAGACCTTCAATGTTTACAAATATATAATGATATCCCTGTACCAAGGGTCCAAAGTTGAGATAAGGAAAATATGCTCATCGACAAACGTATCCTCATAAACCTCCTACTCCTCCAAACTTGGAAAATCGGATATAAGCTCCGCAAAGATCAACAATTTATTTGATTTCCCTGAAACGAACTCAGGATCAAACTCTTGCAAAATGACAATCCACTTATTTTATTCCCCCCCAATCATCTTTCTAGTGAGGATGAACTGAAATGGATTGATATGAGCTACGACCAAGGTTTGGCGAAGGAGAATGTAATGTCTCAAATGCTGAACTGCATGAACGGTGGCTAAGGAAAGCTTCTCCACATGGGAATAGAAAAGTTTTGCATATATAAGGTTTCGGCTCAAATAATATATGACATGCTCATGGAGATCCTTATCCTCCTGAACCAGAACCATACCAACCATCTCCATGGACATGACCACATAAATCAAGAAATCACGGCTATAGTCGGGTGGAATAAGCACGAGAGCTATTTCTAAGGCTCACTTAAGAGCATCAAAGGACTCCTGGGTTCGCTCATCCCAGTGAAAAGAGGTGTCCTTCTTTAAAATATGCATAAAGCCTTTAGTCAAATTGGAAAAATTAACCACGAATCTCCACAAGAAGTTCGCCATGCCTTGCAAACACTGAAGGTGTCTAATATTACGTGGGGTAGACAATTGAAGTATTGCCTCAACCTTTAAGGGATCGACTCTTATACCCTCCTTGGATACGATGAATCATAGCAAGCGACCAACAATCATGCAAAAGATGCACTTATGAGGATATAAACGAACCTGGTAGTGATGACATCTTTCGAACACTAATCTCAAACGAAATGGATGAGGCACTCTCAAATGAGAGTGAGCAACGAGATCATCCAAATATACTTCTATAATATTTTTAAGATCATGGAAGATTAAGGTCATAGCCCATTTAAATGTAGCTCCGACGTTTTTAAGGCCGAAGGGCATCTTCCAATATGAAAAAGTACCCCAAGGACAAATAAATGCAGTCTTATGTTGATCCTTGGGCTTAATCTGAATCTGATTATATCTGGAAAAACCGTCCATAAAGGAAAATACCTCACTCCCAACACACATCCAAAATTTGATCAATAAATGGTATGGGGAAATTATCCTTAGCACAGGCACAATTTAAGTCACGGAAATCAGTGCATATACGGATCACTCCCTGCTTCTTATCCACTGGAACGAGATTTGAAACCCACTATGTCAAGGGAATGGGATAGATAAAACCATCTTTCAATAGTTTCTCTATCTCAGCCTTAATGGCAGGTTCTTTTCTAGGATTCACCACACGCAAACTTTTTCGAACCGGTTTTGCATCCAGATACGTTTTGATATCATGTTCGACAATACGAGGGTCTATACTTGGCATTTCTTCGTATGAACAAGCAAACATGTCGTGAAAATATTGAAACAACTCGGTATACTCCTTGATCTCATCGGGGGATAAATCACCACAATGTAGACATTCTCAACCTTGCCAGGACCACAGGGCTACCAATATTCTCGCTAAGAATCTCCCTAAAGTCATCACACTCCATACGATCAAGCTTAGGAAGAAAATATGATCAATGATACAACTCTTCCCAAGGTTACTCAACCCCAGACATGGCCTCAAGAATAGCTTCATTCGATAAAAAAACATCATCGAGGCAACCATTTGAGTGAGATGACTCTACCACCCATGCATGAAGCACATACGGGTCCTCCTCCTCCGTCTGCGAAGAGGAAGGACTAGGCTCTGCAACCTGATCAAGATGCGCTTGATACGCCACCAGTGTTGTAGGAAATGACACATCTATCTCAATGTGCACACTCAAAGTACTCAGTGAAGGAAGAATCCAAGAATATTCCATATGGGTAGTGAAAAAAGGCACCGAATTCAACGAGGATGAAGCCCCACCAAAACTAGAACCAATCATAAGAACGTGCGTAGGACAACTAAAGGTTCCCATAAGAGAAGGATACATACCTATGCCCACACTCCTAGTTTCTGGCTGAGAATGATCGATAATCGAGATAGAATCTCCCGATGATGCATTGACACTCGAATTATGGAATGAATTCTGATCAATTGTAACAAAGTTCCCATTAAATATAAATCATATCACTCGAAAGAGGGAATAAGCTATGGCTTGCATCGACCACCTCAACCTCAATCGTGATGATATTCCCTCCCAATTGGAATTCTATAGAAGAAAGAATCCCGTGCGGCCAAAACGGTCTACTATAGAAAGCTATCAAAATAGTGGCGGATTGAGACAACGTGGGAGAACCCAAACCCTTCCAACACGACAAAGACATCATGGAAGCAACATCACCTTCATCAATGGCATTATGCTGGACGGTGTTGTTAAGACAATCTACATGAATCAAAAGAGACACGTAGTAAGGCAAGAGAGGCTGCACTCTGATGGTTTCAAATTTGATCATGGTAGAAGAGTTATCATCACTAACCCCAAGAGCAAATAACAAAGCTTTCCTCTGTGGAGGACAAGTATGAAGCACTTCTAATGTGGACATTGCACATGGAGTCTGGCCCAAATCCTCGAAAAATGAATAGTTCTGGGTGGCTTGGGCATTAGGATTGTGGCCCGAATGCTTCAAGACTCCCTTAGGAATGCGAGGTCGAGCTTCAGGTTTATCCATAGGATTTTCGATTCACAAAGGGATCTTGAGCCCGGGGAAGGTTCTTTCCCAAGGTCTGGTTGTGATGAACCATAATCTTTTGCATGAGTCACAACTTTAGCAACACGCACCATGTTGATGCAACCATGACCACTATTGGCCTCCGACAGATTTTAATTTTCACCCAATGCACAACCAGGATCAACGACCGTCGAGTTCATATTTTGATTGTTGGGTAAAGGATTAGTTATCATAGCTGGGCCCTATTCTATGAACCTTGAGGCATATTCCATACGAGGGCACAAGTGAGTGAGATGGTCATCCTTCCACAACTTGCAAGGAAACTTCACCTTAGCATTTTCATTCTTGTTCCCACCCTTACAATTATTTTTTCCTTTTTTCTTATTCCTTCTAGGCTGCTGGTTTCCTTTCAGGTTTGACGATTGCATAGAAAGTACATTCACCGATTGGGTAGGTTGAGACGAAGCCATAGCTTGTGCCGACGCAAACTGGTTAGTTGACAATTGGCTCACTTGTTTCACAACTGAGTCTGCAGGTTTGGTACTTGTAGACCACAATACCATCGACATGTAGCCCAGGATTGATCTTGGGGTTGAAATTGGACCTAGGAGCATTAGGTATAATCTCATACAAAAGTCTAGATTGAGCATAGATCAAATCCAACTCTTGTGCCCTAAAAATAGATTGTTCCTCGTTTTGAAATATGGATGTAGAAACATCCTTCGCAATTTAAGGTAACAATGATTTGAGGAACCACTCAAGAAGAAACTCTGGTGGTATAAAATCTTTGATTAACTATTTTTGTCTACGCCACTCTTGAATATGATCCGAAATGTGTGTGGCTTTATCTTGCCGGAAGGTCAACAAGAGTTCGGTACCGACGTCGTAACGTACGGGTAGCTGGAAATGATTAAGGAAATTCAGCACAAGATCATCAAATGTAGTATAAGCCCCCCCGGTAACTCTATATACCATTTCATCGTAGGACCCGTTAGGGTGCATTGAAATAGTCTCAAATGAATGGAATCATCATGTAAGGAATTGGAAGAGCACCAAAGGTGGAAAGTGGTGACATGCTCACTAGGATCTTCACCAGCCTTACCTTCAAACTTGGGAATGTCTGAAGGAATATTGGTAGGGACTTCCGACCATGTTGGGTCATGAGACATAGGATCGTTCATCAATCTCTGCAAGTCAGGTAATTTCAATGTCGCAAGGAAAGGGAGTCTAGGTTGAGCCAGTCGATTCCATGCTCCTTGATAGTTTTGATTCATGTAAGATTGATTGCTATAAATACCATGGCCTTGGCCATAATAAACTCCTCCCATCTGACCCATGTAGGGTTGCATGGAATAATTGTGATGTGGGGTACCTTGATTACGAGGCGCTACAAAGCCATAATTAGAAGAGTAATAGGGTTGTTGATACCCGTACCCATAGGGTTGGTAGTTTTGTCCATACTACGGTCCATAAGAATGTACATGAGAAGCTCCATAAGGTGTTCCATGGGATGTACCATGAGAAGGTCCATATTTTGGTATATGGGAAGCTCCATGAGGTGGAACATGAGATGATCTAGAAACAAGTACATGACCTATTGACACAAAAGGAGGTATGCGTATTTGAGACACAACTGTGTTAGCAGTCGTAGAATGAACATGGCTAGTAGCAACATTTCGGCCTGAAGGCCCACGTGAATTAGGGGGAGGATGAGTCGTTAAAAACACATTCAAAGGAATGGGGTTTGAGGACAAAGGGACATGTGAAGGAATGTAAGTGGTGTTCCCAATGTTCACTTGTCTCAATCCTGGTATTTGAACATGATTACTAACACTAGGCCTAGTAGGAGCATGTGAAAAGGCCTCCACCATCGGGATGGAAGGTGCAATGTGACTAGTGTGGCCAAACCTCTCCATATGGAAAAGAGTGGGAGTGACCCCACGCATAGTGCCAGGGTCAATATTTGACTCGACATGATATTCCAGATCAGATTCAGGAATATCAGGTATGTCATATCTAACATTACTAGTGCTTGTGGGTTCATAGTGAGTCTTGTTGCTCGAAAATCAATACCGACGACCTGTGAATGAGGGATCATAACCAGACCGTGAAGGATGTTCAAGTATAGGATCATATGTGCTAGTAGGATCTTCCTCCCCAACCTCATGAGGTGGAGAAGACATCTCTGGAATCTCATCCTCATGATCTCCCATGGTGTGTGAATCAAAGTGAGAAGTAGTCCACCTGAATTGTTTGGTTCTCTCTCCCAAAGGAGGAGGAGACGTGGAAGGCGGAAGTAATGCTAAACAATGAGAACGATGAGGTGCCATGCTCAAATCCAAATTAACTCAAAAAATAAAAATACTTGATCTAATTACACAAACCCTAGGAAAACTAGCGGTCACAGAGAATACACCTAAAAATGTAAAGCCAAATCACAAGAAAACCAAGGGTAGGATATGTGAGCTCTTGAATGAAGTAGGTATGTCTCACCTAGGAGAGGCTCGAGACTCCCATACACAACAAGCAGAGGTTTGTAACCAATTATAGTGGCCCTCAACTTCAACGCATATAGAGACTGTTCTGTCCGACCCCTACTTGGCCAGGACACCTGTAGAATAACCTCTGCAAATACCCCCCTCGATAACCTAGGTAAGGAAACTAAGGTCACCTCGATATAATCAATGCTCAGGAGGACAGTCGCAGGTGGGATTGACTGTATGGGCAGGGTAACAAAGCATGAAGCTTGAAAGAAAAATTAGTACCCCAAGGGTGCACTAGCGAATACCACAAAGGCTTCCAGATATGAATACAATCCTGGAAATATCTCCGGTGCTAATCAATCACAATCAGGGGTCATCCTAATCATAATTGCTCACACTACCTTGTAAGAGGAGGATCCTGAGAAACAATAATTATATAAAGGATTTCACACTCTCACCTAGACAGACACCTAATTGTTTTGTTTAGTGGTCTTGGAGAATTAATTCACAATGAACTATTCCAAGAACCTAAAACCTAGTCTTGTTGGTGCACCCTAGAAAATTAAAAAATGTAATTCATTTTATTATGCATTGATTTTAATTGGATTTATTACTCAAAGGGTAAATGGTCGTGCAACTAATGATGTTATGACACAAGAAGAAGTAAAATGCACACCTAACGATCAATGCAAATGCACCGTGTCGAATGAAAAACAGGGTATGCTACTACGTGAAGTGCAAATTTTTTCCTTCAAATGTATATGCAATCATTCCTATATGAAAATCTGACTAATATTCACCAAGAAAACCTAATGCAAGCACCATGCTAATGCAAAATGCAAAGAATGCATAAATATGCAAAAAGCAAAATGTTTTTGTATTTTTTAATTAAATGAGATAAAAAGAAAAAATACAACTCTAACACCCTCAGACTCTGCAACCACTCATAGGAAGAAGCCAAGCAAAGTACTAAGGAAAAAGAGACCCAATTCACTAATCTCAAAACAAAAAATATAAAATGAAACGACAAGAACATTTTCAAAACTCAAATAAAAAAGAGTCTCTGGTCAGAAACAGAGGGGAGATATAGACTCCAGAAGCATCAAAGAAGACCCAACAATCATCCAAAGTCACCCAGCAAAACTTAATCTTCCCAAAAAAAGAAAAAAATCAGGGCATATGCGACTGTTCTCCGTAAACCTGCGTACATATGCGACTATTCCAGGAAAACCCGAACGTTCTTCGTAAACCTGTGTACATATGCGACTATTCCAGCAAAACCCGCATGTACACACAACTATGAAAGTAAAAACCGCGTACAGGAAGAAAAAGATAGTGGGCAATCATGCCCCCAGACCCGACATATAAATAGAGAAATCAAAGCAATAGAAGCACATTGAATGCCTAAAACCCCCAAAGAAAAACAACTAGGAACCTCCCTAGTATGGTCGCCAATTCTGTTACGGAGAAAACTTCCTATGGCTTGGGGTGTACCACAACAGACACAGAAACTGCAGAAATCAATCCCTTCCCAATATGCAAGAGAAATACAACATCTAACACTAAAGGATCTCAAAACATACCTTATTCTCGACGGTTGTAGTAGATCCCCATTGAGAATTTTCCAATCCCGCTTGATTTGGCAATTTACTCTCAACAACAGTAAAATAAGGCAAGCATGCTATATAATATAGTGGTAGGCCTACTATAGCATATATAATCAATGATACATAAGCAATTAAACACATCCATGGATTCAATATTCATTTAAATGCACATCATTGGACATGAAAAGATATTTCTATTAATTAAATCATAGATTACATAAGTGACAACCTCTATCGGCACGTCTGTGAACCGGAGGAACTGAGTCCTCCACCTGGGCCTCCACCACCTCAATCCTCCATCTCTTGATAGAAAGCTCACAAGAAAAGGACAGCTTGGGAAGAACACAAAGTGCTCCTAGGGACAAAGGGATGCATACTCAAGTATAAGCAAGCTACAACAACAATGGACTATAGTTTTCTTGCTCTTCAATTCCCCCATTATTCAATATATCCAAAGGGTTCTTTATATAGTGCTTCAATGGGGTAATGGAAATTCAAATCTGAGTGATCTCGAGGCATATGGAAGGCCAAGAGACAAGTGACTCGGATCCACATCAAGGAAAAATCCAAAAATATTTGGCCTTTTGCACACTTCCCGATGTACACGGGTTTAAGGGTAATATTCACGTACAAAAAATAATGGGTTTTTTTTAGGGATGATCTTGGAAACATCAAAGGTACAAAAATAGTCCATGGGGTCCAAAGAGTCTGCAGAGGGATAGGGAAGGCCATAAAATTGTGATCAACCATGTGTGGTAAAATCAGCTGTAAAAAACAACCAGTACTTCTACCAAGTGGAACAGGAGACAAGCTCGGGGGTACATAGATTTGTAGTTCAACGTTTTCTCCAGGATTTGGTTGGGAGGAACAGGTTCCTTAAGCTATTGTCACCTCTTCTATATTTCCAGGTTCTACATGATTTATCCAGCTTTCTAATTGTCTATTGTTATCTGGAAGGATTGAGTTTAAGCAATAATATGTTATTCTTTTGTTCTATTGTTGTTAGGGTTAGTTAATGAAATACTTTTACTATGAAAAGATAGTTAAATGTTGTATTAGATAGATTAGGGTAAATGATTAGAAGAATTTCTAGTTTTACTGATAGATTAAAAGAATACCTAACTGTATTTTTCCACACCTTTTTAAAGGTAGTACTCTAGTACGGTAGGTTAGATTAAATTCAGATAAAGAATCGAATGAAGTATGCATGAATGTGTTTTATTACTTTCTACAGGTTTCATAAGAGTTATTCATATGTATGTTTTTTCTTTCTATTTTAGATGTTTTTACTTCGACATAGTACTTTGTAATAACATAAAAAAATTTGTCTCTAGGAAATATTTGAAAATATATATATACTTAGTCTATATACTTAATTACACAGTGGATAAATTATTTACTGTAAGTTTACTATTATAGTAATTAAAAGACATTATGAAAACATAAATTAAGCAAGCAAGGTTAACTAAAGAAACAGTAAATTAGGCTAGAAATTTACTGAGACAATTTCATCATTTAATTTAAGTAAAATGAAACTAAAATAACATTATAATCAAATAGTAACTATGCTTTAATGTAAAATTAATTAGTTTTTTTATAAATAAAACCTATAATGAATTAACTGTTAAAATAAGGAATATCATTACCTTCTCTTTTACTAGCAGAATGATTCTACAATTACCTCATAAACTAATTAAAGCATACATACTTCATTTGTGTAATCACAATTATCCTTTATATAAATATACAAAATTTAATACTGTTTCAATACATTTCAACCCAGGAAAATAGTAAAGATTAAGGAGGTATTATTCACTCCTTTTTATTTTATTTATTTACTGAAGTAGTTGTTTACTGACAATAAAATCAATTTTGTTCTAAAAACCAACTATCTAAATATTTAGTTCTATTTTAAAAACATAATCAAACAAATAACAATTGCAGTAACAATATTTTTGTTTAGGATTATTTAAAAATAATTGAAAAATAAACCAAAATAGTTAAATCTACAACCTGCCATCATCTTTTTAAAACCACAGTAAATATAGATATTACTATAAAAAATATAAGTTATAAAACAATAAGCTTCTAGCTTATTTAAATATTAAATAGCACCCAAACCCTAACACCACTGAATCATATCAGTTACAGCCTAATGGCCTTTTACAAACAAAGTCACGGCTTAAAAGGCTGTTTAAAAATAACTTTACTGAAATCAAAACTACGGCCATGAAAGCCCCAAGTTTTCCAACACGAAATAACCGCTAGGGTTTTAAAATATTTCATAATAATACATCACAGTATTAGCCACATGGTATTCCAAAACAAGCACATCATAATGTAGCCACGACTGAGAATAACCCAAGATCCAAGTGGATAGAATCAACTAAAAACACCATACACCAGTGCAGGAGAAACCTCAGGCGAGACCAAGGCTTACAAGGGTAGACATGAAGCGTGGAGTCTGTGCAGGGTATTCTTCAGTGGTTTCCAGCACCCCTTTTCGAATTCAAGTACCTACACTTGAAATCATTGAATATTTAAAAACTCATATAAATAACTAAGAAGATAAAGCTATGAATGGTGCAAATTTTTTTTATAACTCTGTTTAAAAACTTAATAACTTACCTGAAAATGGTTTCTCGGCCTCGTAGTGGTAATTTTCATGCACAAACCCTAGCTACAACTAAGGGTACAATGAGCTTCAAGGAAGCATTGTCAAAATAAAACACAACGTGCAGTGTTCAAGCTCGAAATCGAAAACTACGACGAAACAGAGGTAAATCCCACACAGTAGAAATCGGGCAGTGAAGACAGTTAAACCCTACACTCAACCAGAACACTCAGTAGATAGTCAAAACCACACTACGATAGTTCAAGGGCCATGCACACTTTCACTGCACGAGTGCCGAAGGATAGCTCATGCAGAGGCCAAATAACAATAATGAAGACCACCTTCATACAGAAAAAAGGGTAATGGCAGTAGAGGACTCTCACACCGAATGAAAGGAAGTGGCCATATGAATATTTTACACAGTAGAAAAAGAAAGTGGTAAGGAGGTTTATCCAGATTCAAAGTAGTGACAGTAAGGACATACATCCATGAGCCTGTGTTAGAAAATAGGACCGCAGAACAATAACACATATACAGTTATATCATTAAACAAGATGCAAAACAAATTAGACACATTACAGAGAGACACAGATATAACATGGTTCACCCAAAAAATGGGCTACGTCCATAACGAAATTGCCAGTCTTTTTATTACAGTCCAGAAATATGAAGGGATACATCCTGCAGCAAAACCGCTGCACTTCCTCTTCATGCTCTCACAGTCTCTCCCACACAATCACAGAGATTGTTTACAATACAAAATAATACCATACACAGTCGTGTTACAATGCTTTTTTTTATAGGGGAAATACCATGGGAAAATACTATGGTTAACCCAATACCATGGGTTTGCAAAACCGTTGGCCAACACACATCCAAGGCAGGGGGAATGAGTGTACAGTACACCTGGGGTACAAGCACAACTCAATAATATCTTTGGATCTGGAAGATTAGGCTCCACAACCAATATCCCGCAGCCCTCCCATTCTAGAACAAGGTTAGAAGCTAGGTTAATGCAAATTTTTAGGGTTTTATAATAGTTTATATTTCCCTCAAAGTCAACAAAAAAAAAACTAACCATTGATCTTCGACCAAGTGGCTTCAGAAATATTTGCAAAGAGTGGGTTCTATATCATAGTTCGAGACCTTTCGGAGCAGCCTACACACATTAACAATTTTATAAAGGGATTATGGCTACAATATTTTTTATGACTTTCAATATATTATAACCCTAACAAGTATAGTAGGGAGGTAGATTTTATACTAAGGTCTATATTCACATTTTTGCAATCTTTGAAAATGGTAAATAGACATGTAAGAATTAATTGAACTTTATTTGCATAATGAACAACAAATTATGAGAATCCATAGCATTGTAAAAAACCTCGTAAAAGACTTAATCTTTTGTGTATATGAGGTTGCAAGTATAGGAGATGTATAGCTTGGTTTTGGTAAGTCTAGGTATTAAACTTAGATCTAGATATCACCTTGGGAGATGAAGATCATATAAAGGTTAAGTTGATTAGATTATTTTTTAGAGAGTAATTTTTATTTCATTACCCAAATAGTAGTAATGCTATTGATAAACATATAAATTTTGTATTATTACATCTCCATTTGGTAAATACTAGAATGGTGAGAAAAACTGTCTATGCACTAGGTTTTATTTCCTTGTGTGAATGATCAACCATTGTACTTATGACTATATCTAGCTTTAGGTTTTCTAAGTTTACCTAATTTGAATATTGATGAAATGACAACCCTTGAATTACTAAGGTGTTAAGTAATAAGGTAATAAAAGAACTTGCTATATTAATTACCGTTTACTAGAGTTACATACAGAACCTAAGCTGATTTTAGATTGATGGAAATTAAATGAACAAGTTATAAATATAGCGAAATGGAAGAGCAACTGGACTATGTTCAGTTTACTAACACTTGTGTTACCATAAACTATTTAGAACATAAATATACAGGTCAATGATACTTCATTCATTTGATCATAGCTGTAAAATAAATAAATTTACTAGCATTATATTTATGCTAGTTGAGATAATAATATCAATCCAGAACTGGTAACAAACGTCTTACCTATAAATGACCTGTAAAAGAAGCATCACTTCACTGCATTAACTAAAAATATAAGGAAGCCTCGATCTCAACTAAAGTTCCGTCATATTTTTCACAAAATAGTAAAACAAACTTAGCACTAATAATTAAACAAATGTTTCAATTCATGTTGTTCCAAATCACAACCTGCTAAATCAAATCCTTAATAATGATTTACGAAAACAAACAATTAAGTATGCAGAACTAGAATTTAACAAAAGAATTAGTTCTAGTTTAAGTCTGTTTAGGTTAACCATTAATAGTTAAATGTTCCTTAGTAGTGACGATTGCAAACATTTAATGTTAGATGAAAAGTTTTAAATTTTTATGAATTTTTGGAGTATTACATGATATGTTTCTCCTCCTGCGAGCCATGCTGGCATCAAGAGAACCATTCTGAAGGACAAATTCTCCATGCTCCAAACCGATCGTAGAGATTATATTAGGCACTCAGTCGATGTTTCAGTGAAAAATCATGGCGCCAAGCATGGAGGTTGTGGAAATCCTTGCTGCTTACCGAGCAAGAATTATAAAGGGATCACCGCGAAGCTAAAGCCCGTCACAAAGGCCAAGTTTCATAGTTAAGGATCTGACTAGCGAAAATCGGCCTTCGACTATTGTGCTTTCATGCATGAGCCTTCTGCTCTTGGGTTCCGAATCTGAAGGTGAGGTTTGTAAGTGTTAAGTGCAGCATAAAGAAGCCACAATGCACCTCAGCATCAGGGCACCGTAGCAGTAACACTTCTTGGAAGACCCTACTCGTAGCTTTTGGCATTGACAATATTGGAGGATGGCTTCAGGAGGCACTGTAAACTAGGAGGTGGACTGGGATGCCCTTTTCCAAAGAGAGGCTCCAGCTCACATCCACAATTCTATCACTGCCATAGAAGATGAAATATATGGTGAATTCAAGTTGATATTGGGGCAGGAAATTACCATGTCCAACTACTAGAGGCCGAAGTTCATCCTGGCCAAATCTATGGGTGAAAGGGAGAGCTTTGGAGATTGCGTGACTCTCACGGTCAACACCTTCAAGGAGGATGCTGAAAAATGGTAAGTCACATTAAAATACTCATACAACTCTTTGAACCCCCTTTCAATAGACCAAACAGGGAATAAAATGATGCCAACACCAGCAAATCCCTGGAGGATGAGGCCGAATCCTCCAGGAGGCACTAAATGTTTTGTTCTATTTTGTCTTTATGCTTCTTGCATGACTTTTTTGCTGTTATGTTAATTTATCAAGATGTATCATGGTGAAAAACTTCAATGGTTGGGAAACAATAGTTATGTGTAGATGCTCAGTATGGACCATTTTGCATACCTTTCTTAGGTGGTTCCATAGCCATGGCTTGTCTCCTTGCTTTTGCAGCAAGCTCGAATATGTAACTCTCTTTTTTATATGAAATAGAAGGACCATCTATCTTACTTACACAAAAAAAATTGTATATGTAGCATATAAATATGTAATATTATGAATTTTATATTTTTACTGAATTTTCTCAACCATGGCTGTCATGAATTATTGTTAATGTGTTTTTGTTTATGTTTAATGAATGTCTTTAAGGCATGAATAGGATTCCATTAGGAATGAAGAGTTATCGCATACAATTCAGTAGGTGTCCTTACTACGAGCATCTACAAATATCTCATTTGTTTGATACAACGCGTATCGAGAAGAATGTAACATAAATGATATGGTGAACCTTAGATGGAAGGAATGCCAAAGATAAAATTGGAAAAAATTATAGTGACATTGCAAAAGCCAATCACACATTGCAAAGTGGAATTAATTCGAATACTAGAGATTGGGACCGAAATATTAGTCTTCCATGGTTATTGACAGAGAAACAAAGCAACACTATAAAAGAGGTCATTCGAAAAATAAGGTTTTCGTTGAACATACAAAATATCTTAACAAAAAAGGTAATTTTGGTGGTGTTAAGACTCACGACTGGCATACATTTATTAAGGTAATTATTTACGTATATAATTTCCATTTAGTACATATTTTTAGTAATTGTTGTCTCTTATTTAGAAATAAATAATGATTTGATTTTTGTTACAGTACGTTCAACCTATATCTCTCCCAGATAGATTTGATAACAACATAAAACACTTTATACCTTATCTTGGTAAATACATGAGGTAAGTAACATTTTATATGCATGAAAATGTTTGTTCTCTTTGTTGCATAGCT
This sequence comes from Pseudotsuga menziesii, assembly GCA_001517045.1. Taxonomy (NCBI): domain Eukaryota; kingdom Viridiplantae; phylum Streptophyta; class Pinopsida; order Pinales; family Pinaceae; genus Pseudotsuga; species Pseudotsuga menziesii. The sequence continues at coordinate 302,187 of LPNX010704503.1, forward strand.
TATTGACATATTGTGTTTTACAACTTGGAAGTTTATTATATATGCCTTAATCTTGTTGATCAATGTTATTTTCTTGCATCATTTGTAGATGGCTTTCATTTAAAAAAATACATAAAGAAGATGTTAGGTATTGGAAGAGAGAAACTCCTCGTCTAATGTGTGAAATGTAGAAGTATTTACCTCCATCATTTTTCAATGCACAAGAACATTATCTCATACACCAAGTTGAGGATATTAAATTGTGTGGACGTGTACACAGGAGGTCAATGTGGATGGTGGAAATCCATTTGAAGTCATTGAAGAATTTTGTTAGACAAAGAGCACGTCCCAAGGGTTCTATGGTGAAGGGCTATATGGTATATCAATCCATGGTGTACATTAGTCAGTATCTTCCAAATTTAACAAAAAATATCAATTTTCCTCACATTTTGCATGAAAAATCCATCAAAAAAATTGAAGGGGAGGTCCTATTGGGGAAAGGTAGAATGAAGATTTAATCAGATGGTAGAAGGGGAGGTAAAACAAAGCCATATGCAGGAGCAAACTGGTGGTGTGTAACTACGTTCAATATTTCGTGTTCTTGACGTTTCAATCTCTACTATGAGATCATCACCAAAAGACCAATAGAAGCTTGGTGAATAATGATAGTTGCCCAGTTTCGTTTAAATATGGAAATTTCATGCTTCATAGGAAATTTTCAACTTTTTTTATTTTAATTAGGTCGATTTGTTTTAAAATTATTAAGGTGAATTAGGGTTTTTTCTTTTATTTTATTGATAATTTTTTTTATAAAGTTTTATTAATTAAAGTTTTAAACCTAAAAATTTGTTATCTAATTAAATCAATAATAATGTTTAAGGTTAAAAATATTCTTAATAAGGTTTTTAAATAAAGTTACCAAGATAGATTAATGTTATGATATTAGGTTTTTTCCTTATTATAATTTTTTTTAAAAACCTTGTTTTAATTTAGAATTTAAAGTAAATTATGAATGGTGTAAAATGTATTACAAAGTAATTAAAAATATAATTTTGAATTTTAAATCTGAAGTTTTTATGTTTAATTCCTTTTCCAATTTTAACCATTATTATTAGTTTAAGAACTAGGTTTAAACGTTTAAAGAGGTTTTTGTTAATTTTTATAATTTTAAATGTTATAAAATCAATCATTATAATTGTTTATTATAATTTTTTTTTAGTTAATTTGTTTTATGAAATTGAAAATTGGTCTAAGAACCTAGGTTTTTAAAAGTTTAAAAAGGTTTTGTTTTAAATTTTTAAATGTTTAGATTTAATTTTAAATGTTATTTACATTAAATTATTAAATATAAATGATTTTATAAAATTATTAATTAGTTTGAAATCTTTTAAAGAGTTAGTTAGTTTGATTGTTGTTGTTTATCCTAAGGTCATGAAAAAGGGGTTTCCAGGTGTCACTGAGTTTAGTGTCGTCGTCTCTATTAAGGTAGTCTAGGGTGATGCTAATTTCTATTTTCTCTCTGACTTTTCGTTTATTTAGGCTATCATCTTTAGCGATGACTTTGGCCTTTTCAAGGTAGATCTGGTGTTTGGTAAAGTGAGAATGTTCGTCCATTGCTAATTTCCTATGCCTATCGTGTCTTATATTAGCATCGCGTTCCTTGAATCTTGTCTTCATTGATCATCCAGTTTCACCAATGTACTGTATCCTGCAAGAACATGGGATTGAGTAGACACCTTTGTAAGGACCTGGATCGATAGGTTCTTTCAATGAATCGACCATTTTTCTGATTGTGTTGGGCGGAGTGAAGATGACTCTAAATTATGTCTTAGTGTTTTGGATGGCTTGTCCATGGTACCTTTAATGTAGAGGAGCAAGATTTTATTTCCTTCAAAATTGTCTTCCCTTTTCATATTATTTCTTTTATTTTTCCTCATGGCCTTGGTTACGACTTTCTTGTATTGGTTCTCGTTGCAGCCATTATTCACAAACACATCAGCTAAATGGGAAATAATATCTCGATGAACTTATGCAAAGGTAAATTGATTTAACATGTGGTTTAAAATATAAGAAGGCAAGTATATTTACCCTCCTCATTTTTTTCATTGTTCCCCATTATATCAATGTATTTTTTTATTTTATTTATTCTAATATATTTATTTACTGAGTCGAGCATGATGCAGTTGATACAACACAAGGCTATGTGGTGCAATGGTCGTAAATTTCACATCAAAAAGTTGGATGACAAGAAGAAAACATTTGATTGTGGGGTAACTGCAGTTTTTCAAGTCACTAATTTTTCCTCTAGAAGTGACAAGCATCCAAAAGTATATGAAAATAGGTACTATGGTTATTTGGAAGATATATTTGAGTGTGACTTTAATTCCTTTAAAATAGTTTTGTTTGAGGTCAAATGGTACAAGATACGAATGAATGAACGCGATCCCAAAAGAACTATTATTGAGCATGCCAATGGATTTACCATGGTTAATATAAGGGCACTTGAACCATGTACATAACCTTATGTTCTTCCAAGTCAATATGAGCAGGTATTTTACCCATAGGTGATAGGAAAAGTAGGTTTGTCATACATTGTTAGATATGATCCAAGAGGAAGACCGGTCAAGTATAATGCAGAGGAGGAACAAAATGTTGAAGAATAAGGTGATGTAGATTAGGAGTAGTTAGCCGCCACATATGTGTTAGATGAAGAATCCAATCAAGAATGTGATCATAGAAATTACGTAGAAGACAATGTAATACTCAATGATGATATTGATGATGAATATATAACTGAAAATGATGTTGATGATGATACTAATATGAGTGATCCTTTCAACGATATCGATTCTGAACCAGATCGCGATGATACATATGTTGAGTAAGAAGAAGAAGATGATGATGATGATATGGATGATAAGTCATCATCATCAATGTTATAATAATAATCATCATCAATGTTATCATCATCATCATCATCCTCATGCTCATCATCATCATCATCATCGTCGTCGTCGTCATCATCATCATCATCATCATCATCATCATCATCACCATCATCATCATCATCATCAACATCACCATAATCGTCATCATCATCATCAACAACATCATCACCATAATCGTCATCATCATCATCATCATAATCATCAACAACACCATAATCATCTCCATCCTCCTCCTCCCCCTCCTCCTCCTCCTCATCATCATGTTCATCCTCATTAGAATAATCACAATCATCATCATATTCATATTTATGATCATATTCATCCTCCTCCTCCTCCTCATCATGTTCATCCTCATTAGAATAATCGCAATCATCATCTTATTCATATTTATGATCATCAATGGTATCATAATAATAATCATCATCATATTCATCCTCATCATCATCATCATTAGCATCAACATCATCTTCATTGTTATCATCGTCATCATCATCATTATCATTGTCATCATCATCATTATCATCGTCATCATCATTGTCATTATCATGTTATTGAAAATAACACAAGAATGTTATTGAAAGACACTGTCCATTTAATTAATCCCTTGATCTAAATCTATCACATCTTCATATATACTCTAATCATCATAGTATATATAGGATTTCTCTCCATTATTTTCACTACACATGTCATCCCATTTGTGAACCCGCCACTACCTATTTAAACCAATGGATTAATTTCTTGGTGGTTGATCAATCACATATAATATATTTTCTATATTATGTACCTAGTTTAAATATGATATTGTATTTGCTTCTCCATAAGATTTAAACCATGGATCTGGGATAATATTTTTTTTTTTTAATAGAAACTATGAACATAAATATATAAAAGGGGGCTGTGCACAGCCATGCGTTACAGAGATAGAAGTTTCATCAGAGAATATACATCAAAAAGGCTGTCAAAGAAAACCAGCCATGGGATTGTCCAAAATACCCTGCAAACTGACTGTTCAAAGCTTTTAAAACTGCTAAAGGGGTAAACCCTTACAAACTGAAAACAGATAAGGAGGCAAAAAAACATTTAGCATAACTTAAGGGAAACAGAAAACTACACATTCCTATTGTTTCTCGGCTGGACTACTGACTCCTCTTCCATGGGGAGGGCCGCTTCAGCAACTTCGCCATTGATTTCGCCATTCACCCGGCTGGACTGGTGCATTTCAATGAATCTCTGCAGATCCTCTTGAATTCTGTCCATTTTCCCATGCATTACCCGGAGGCTGCTCTCATTATCGTCAATGCGGGCGTCATTGTTGCTCACTTGCTGGGAGGTGTGGCTTACTGTGTCAGCCATCCTTTTTATCTCCTCACTCATTTCTTTGGTGTCCACAACGTTAATGGATAGAAGCTCATAAATCCGGCGGAGGTTCTTCTTAATGTCCATCCAATCACCTCCGTGAGCCATACCTTTAACCCCAGGCGAGATGGATAGACCAGCAAACAAATTGATAGGCACGTTGACAGAGTTGCCTGTAATTCTTCGCAGATTCTTGGGTGCAGAAAAGAAAGAATTGAGCACCTCTAACTCATAAGACAGCGAGTGATTACCTACCTGAAAGAGACCCGAAGATCCCACGACGCCCAGCACCCTGTTCTGCCCGGAGTCCAAAACCCAAACACTTTCTGGATCCCTTTGCTCAGCAACCCGAGCTTCTGGCTGACTGAAACCTGCGCCAGAGGACAATACTGCCAAGATGAGCCAATCTTTCACCAACGAACGCGATAATGGGAGAACCTTCCAAGGGAGGCCCTGAAGCCACCCTTCACTAACGCCCAGAACCACCTGTCCCAGAATTCTTTGTATTTAAAAAATGCCAGAGGATGCAGAGGAGGGGTTCCGGATCGACATTCTGAAACTGAGGATGGAGAAAGGACCGGGATAAACCAAAGCCCAAACGTGCGAGAGATGAATGCGAAGGCTCCAAAGGCTGGTAAGCATTAAGGCGGACGTGACCAGTTGAAGGGAGGATCGAGGAGGGATACACGCGGCGTTGAGAGGAGGATGGGTGATTAAGAGCGTGCAGCCGGTGAAGGACAGTAGCTGCAGGGTGGTGTTAATGCATGAGATGAGGGGGTTCGATGAGAGGGGAGGGTGGAGAGGGGATCCCAAGCCCCAAGCACACGACCTTCTCCACCTTAGGCTTAGGAGTGAGACCATAGTTTTATGCAAAAAAAATACTTTCTTCCCCTAATCATGGTGACAATCCAGGTTTCAAAGTAAAGTGTGTGCCAAATGTATATTGCCTGAGTCATTAAGGAATATAGATGTGGGAGGGAGGATCCCCATCCTGTTTATAAACTCCTTGTGAAAGGGTTGCCCCGATGTTAGCCATAGCATCAGCTGCTTTATTGTTGATTCTAAGGATGTGCAAGGGCTGATAGGAGTGATGCCAAAGAGATTTGACTTTATTATATAGGCGTCGACATCTAACAGCTCCCGAGGGGTAACCATTAACTATTTTGGAAATGACATGTTTGGAGTCTCCAAAAATTAAGGCCTTGCGGTGTTTTTTGGCATGAAGAAAACGTAGACCTTGGAGCAAGGCCAACCATTCTGCTTCGTTATTGGTCCTGATCCCTAACCCCCAAGAAAAGGAATGTTCAGTTTTTCCGTCGGGATCAAGAATGACCCCCCCCGCGCCTGCCACCCCTGGATTGCCTTTCGAGGCACCATCAAAGAAGAAAGAATAGATCTTCCTCTCCTTAAGCCAGCTTTGAAAATCTCTGCTAGGAACTCGAATCTCCCAGGGCTGCAATCTTCGATTCTTGGCATGTCGATAGGTGATAACATTGGTCTGAAGGGAGCTCTTTTCTCTGAAGAAAGCTTTACACCAGGAGAAGTACGGCTCTGGGATGGATTCCTGAACAGGTAGGTTGATGTTGCTAGCGGCAAATTTCTCTATTACCATCCCTATGGTTTTGGCCGCAATTTTGGCTGGAGAAGTCTTTTGCTCTTTGAATATAACCCTGTTTCTGGCCAACCAGATTTGCCAGCATAGATTTTTTGGGATAGCAGCCCAAAGACGACCCAATATTGGTTTATTCCCTAACGAGCCTGGAAAATAGTGATGCCACTCCTTAAAGAGCTGAGAGAAACTGCCTGGGAAGTGCAAATTCATACCTTGAGGGAGGACTGATCCCCAAACAAGGAGGGAGACTTTGCATTGAAGGAAAATGTGAATCGAAGACTCTTCTTCAGAGTTACACAAAGGACATCGAGAGGGCCCATTTATGCCTCTTTTCCTAAGGTTTTCTGCTGTGAGGAGCTTATTGTGGCAGAGAAGCCAGATGAAGCTATTGACCTTGGGGATGCAGTCGGCTCTCCAAATATTCTTCCAGAGTCGGTCTATGCCTTTCATTTCCTTGGAGATTCTTTTGTATCCTTTCTTGACACTATAATTCCCCGATTCCCCCCAGCCAATTCGGTCCTTCGCTGCAGCCTTTGAAGGGGATATTCCGTGGAGAGAGGCGAGGAGGAGGTCGGCGGCTGCTTTCAACGGAGTAGGGGGAGAAAGCGCTTTCCATCCTACCCAATGTCCTTGATCGTCCCAACGGGAGATATCATGAAGCGTGGAAATTCCCTGATCCTTCGCCCATTCTGCTAGAGGAGACTGTCCTGGCAGTAAGGATCGTGGAGGGTGGCCCATAATTTTACTTTCCCAAATATTTATCCTTTTCCCGTTTCCAGGGATCCAATAACAACTTTCTTTGATTGTGCTGAAGGAGGATTTGCATAATTGCCAGAGAGTGGTTCCGTTGCCCTCCCAATCTTTGTCCATCATTTTTGTCCTGGGTTTTCTGATGTACTTTCGCCTAATGACTTCCACCATTCTTTCCTCCCTGTGACTATTCTCCAAACCAATTTGACTCCCATAGCTCTGCTCATCTGTTCCGGGTCTCTGATGCCTAGGCCACCCTGGTTTTTAGCTTGTTTGACCGTGTCCCATTTCACCAAATGGAATTTTTTTGACTGAGTTTTGCCTCCTTGCCATAGAAATTTCCTGATTTCTTTACATATATTGTTCATTACAGTTTTGGGGGCTAATATCATGGAGCTGATATAAATAGGATACGAGGATAGGATTGATCTAATAAGAACTGTCTTCCCAGCGAGATTTAGCCATTTCGACCCCAGAGCCTGAGTTTTGGCTTTGATTTTATGAATGATGGGGGTCCACATTGAGGATTTCACGATATTTTTAACAATAGGGATACCCAGGTAAGTGAAGTGGGTCCATGAGGGATTTACTTTTATTTGCAAGGTCTGGGAGATACGGCTAAGGGTGGCGACTGGGCTATTCCAGCCATAAATTTGACATTTGTTCAGATTGGTGGCACTTCCAGAGGATTGAAGGAATAAGTCTAGAGGGGGAAGCAAATTTCTAGCTATTTGAGCGGATGCTGAGCCCAACAGAATGGTATCATCAGCAAAAAGGGCATGGTTGATAGGAGGGACACCAGGACTAAAAGAGATGCCTGGAAGAGTGCCTTCAGCTTGAAGCCTGTT